>JANTCA010003882.1:0-10517 GCA_024741275.1 Chironex yamaguchii | reverse complement strand
GCTGCAGAGAAAGACAATGGGAAATCACGGAAGGTCGTTCCTGAATATGACTAGGAGTGACAAAATTTGTCAATTCACAAAATAATTGGATATGAAGGACCTTCTCTGCTTTTGAATGGTGGGGCAATGCCCATGGTGCCCCCCAGCACCAGCCGCCACTGCTTATATTTGTAGCCAAATAAATTGTTTTCTGTTGTTACAATATTATGCTTTTCAGACTTTTCTCGTGATTTTAACGGATTTTTTTCTTTTGGCCAAAGAATTTGTAATTGATACGGACTTTCAATCCATCGGTTTCTCCGCAAGAACTCGTAAACGATAAGGGTTTGTGTCCACAGGGAGAGCGTTCCGTTTTTTATCAGTAAGACTGGCTCTCACTGTGCAAGTCACTGGGAAATGTCCACAAAAATTACCAGTGCACGATTATATCGACCATACCTAACTGCGCTTCTTAAAACTCAAGTGTCTTTGGATATAAAGTGTAAGAAATTAAAAGTATTGAATCGCCGATATAAAAAGCTTAATATTTAAATGAATAATAAATAAAAATATTTAGAGTAAAATAAACAGAGGTACTGAAAGGGCATTACCATTCCAATGAAACACGTGCCACCTCTATTTTCTGTCAATTTCAAATGTGTGGGAAAGATAGCGACTACACCATGTATCAGCAATTAGTAACACGGCTAAGAAACTTTCGAATTAGAATATAACCCCTGATAATCGAGGAAAGATTAACGGACACAAAAAATAAGCTGATTAA
Source organism: Chironex yamaguchii (assembly GCA_024741275.1). Lineage (NCBI taxonomy): Eukaryota > Metazoa > Cnidaria > Cubozoa > Chirodropida > Chirodropidae > Chironex > Chironex yamaguchii. The sequence continues at coordinate 9,754 of JANTCA010003882.1, read as the reverse complement.
TCTGCCAACAATTCAGAATAAATTCATAGTCTAAGAAAGTCATACTTGTGACGGCTATAGTATTGAAATAAAAAGACCCCATCATGCTGAGGAAACACTTATGTGTATGACAACCTTCTTTTGACGTATTTAATTTTGTTCAACATGAAAATCGCCACGGACGACACAGCAAGATATTTCGGTGGGACGCCTGCTGAGTGCACAGTGCGATCTACACAGTAAAGGATATGTTTCCCGAAAACACACAGCAAGACTCAGTTGACGCTCAGGATATAAAGGAAAACCAAACAAAACAAATTCCCTTACAAAAGAGAAGCAATGTTCGTATAATCATTATAGTTGCTTGGAGAACATTTTTAATATCGTGCTCAAGTCACTCATCTTTGTTGCTTAATGTACAAAACATATCAGGTTACCAAATAATGTGTAGCAGCAATGAATTTTAAACTGCGGAAATGACATAGCGTTCATTAAAGCGAACCAGTTCGTGTGCAGACAAAATAATGAAGTTGATACACTGTTGCCTTTAGGGTAAAAACGATCGCACACTTGCGTTTTATTGATCTAAGCCATACTGACAGGGTGGTAGAGGGTAGTCACATTGCAGCTTATACACGCTGTTTTATTTATAAGGAACTACTTTATAGGGAACCAACACGTACAGCATCCCAAAATTGAAAGAACTTATACTACTAAAGACAATTCTCTAAGGAACTTCTCAAAATTTAAGAATTTTATCACTGCAAATAACTGAGAATCACACATATGTGCCAGCCATTTACAGTCACAAATCAAACACGCATCTGTGTATTTAGCAGCTAAATCACGCAAATGTGCTAGCCAAATATAAGAAGGGTTTCCTTGAGGAGTTTCTGGCCTTGCCCACATACGACTAGTTTTATAGTCGCAACATGAATGTTTTTGCCATACTGCTCAGTAAATTGGTCAAGCTTATTCAGCGAGCTCAGGGGCGAATCCAGCGCAAAATCTGACATTCTCAAAATTCAAATCTTCGGGCCATGCCCAACCTCCAAGCCCATAATGCCACGCCTATACCTATGCCTCGCAGTAGCATGTGGTGTATACTTGAGAGATGGGCATGCTTGACCTGACTCAGATAAAACTATCTGATGTATTAGTCACTGCTCCTTGAATAAGGTAATTGCTCCCCTTAGCAGTAAATTAAGTGACAGGTCTAACCTAATAAGCTCAAACCCCACGTAAAACGATTACCTGTTAGAGATTTCCAATTTTGATATCTCAGATAGGAAACCCAAGCAAACTAACTACTAATTTGCAACACCGTGACGAGACAGATCCTTCGATCCACTATTAACACTGGTAGGCTCGGACTGTTCCTTTTTCTTCAAGATACGACAGTGGTGCAGTGTCTCAGTTCCTCATAGTAGAGTAATCCACATCTGATCAATGACATTCAAATTTTGATGACGAGTGCAGCCCACATTCGCAAAACCATTTTCCCTGTAATTTTTTCTATACTTTTCCAGCCCACGCAAATCCCCATTTTTATTATATAAGGTTTTCGTGATTTCAGCTCTTGAGCAAACCTACAAAATGGCCTTTGCAAATCCAAATGTGGTAACGGTCTAGATCCGCTCCTGACTGAGTTAAAATGGTTGTGTAATATAATTAGAAAATGTCACCTTTGTCTTTTCTTGTTGTTTCTTCACTGCTCTGAATATCCTGAGAATTCAGCGATTAATAAGTCACAAAACTATCTTTGGTCACTCAATGTGAAGTTAAGGAACTGTTAAGGAATTTTAAGTAATAAAATTTAGTCAAAATGGGTCCTAAAATAAGGAACTTGTAGAACTAGGGCTGGTGGTAGCTTCCTTATAAAAAAGCGTGTTTTCCCCTCGAATTCACGTACGTTGCACGACTACAATGTTGTAATTCGAAAAGTCACGGACAGGTTGCTTCCTTTCAAAAATGAGCGATATACAAACTCCACGGCTTTCAAGTCTGCACTTGTGCAAGGGAGAGAATAGATTTGATTTTATTTTCCCGATTCTCCTTGAAAAAATGTATCAACAGGAAGTTAATTCTAGAATTCTATGACAAAAGATCACTGATTCTTAACTGAAAAATCTTGTCGCAAAATGGCCTGTATAGTTAAAACGTCCTTGGCTATAAGTGCGAGAATTTTCGGGTAATTGGCACAGGTACATCGTCCTTTCATCTACGTGTATTGGAGTCCGTCTACATTAAAACAAGAAAACCAGTACTCTGTAGGCAGAAAGAGTTCGTTTTTTCACTTGGACTCTTCCGATGTTTTGTTTCTTCCTTATCTCTTTCTTTGTTTCCTTTCTTGTTTATGATTGGGTAGTTTGCAACATGTTTCGTATAAATAGGTTGCCATATACACATACTTTCCTTTCTGACGATTCATATTCGAAGAGTGGCAGACGAAAAAGCCTTTAAGTATGATTTTAGCTTCATATCTCAAATTTTCAAGGCGAATTTCAAGTTTTGTACCACAAAAAGATTGTTGAAATATAATATTGCAACTTTAAACCTCTTTGAAGAAGAAAACGAACCAGCTGTGAATTATCGACCTACAAGGCCTTAAACATTGAAATAGCCTCCTCCCTCCACCATGTAAGTCGCGTTGTGTTGAAAGAGAAGGGAGAACGAGTGATAAATAGCATATTGGTCATATAAATTTACACGCACGGAGGAATAGGACTAAACTAACATAGAAAGGATTAATAAGAATTAAGACTGGAAACAATAATAGACAGTCAGGAAAACAGTAGAAAGACAGTATGGCAAAGAAAGGAAAACATTGAAATGAAGGAAAGAAATCAACTGAATAAGTAAAAAAGTGTGGATGTGGATGTCAATGGAAGTCAATGAAGACAAAGGGTTTCTAAATTCGAATTAGTCATTTCTTGGCAATACGTGGATGGCAGTGGTTTCTGGTCTTCTGCAGTAGCAAAGAATCAAACTAGGAAGAAATGAAGTTGCCCTACAAGCTAAGAAGATGGATGCAAACGAGCTTAATACTACCGCCAACAGCTACTGAGGTGAACAACATTTCCCTCTTTCTCAAACGTGAAAGACTTTAGGCTGATAACCTCAAACATATGCTGAAGCTAATTTCTTAGATGGAAAACACAACATAGGAAGACCATATCATAACATAACACATTAAACAGACAATAATAAGAAGAAAAGTGTTAATTAAATATTTCATCAAGGAAATACTTAAACTAATAAACAATTTAGACAATATACAATATATTATACATACAGCACACCTAATTCAGCAAAATCAGTTGTCACAGTATTTTTATCTCAAATGCTCTTCTTTTGTCACATAACAAAATGAAACAGAGAAAATCAACTTGGATGCTGCACAGTAGGGGCATAAACATAACCATGGAAAGAATGTTAGAGGGCACTCAACAGTATTAGGCATGAATCACTGGTCAGGTGCATTTTAAACCATAAACAAATGTGCAGTATGCACCTTAGCAGAAATTATTATAAATGGTCTGCTATTTTGATTTAAGTATTCCAATGAGTTAATTTACTTCCAACGTACCTACTAATGTGTGCTCTGTTATGTCTGGGTCTCCACTGACATATGGTTTGTGCTCATAATCTCCGATGGCTCTTGACACTGATAGGCTGCCATTGACTCTCCATCCTCCAAACCAAACAACACAGCCACCTAAGGCTTCAATTCTTTGTCGTTCATCCTTAACAACAATAGAAAACAGACGATGATGAAATCAATGTCACAATCCGCACCAAGACCGGCTATATGAAAGTACTCTTATGGATGGATTTTGTTAAAATTTCCAGGATGGATCAGAAATGGGTTAACTTAAAGATGATTAATTTTTGGTGGTGATCTGGATCACCCTCTGGATCTAGAAATCAAACCTTCATAGTGCTAGTGAAAGATAAGCCAATAATAAACAAGAAGACAAAGAGATCCTCTCATACTCTTATCAGTTAGAGATAAACAAGCAAAATATCAACCAAAAATAGCACTTCGCACATTCAAAAGTGAGAAAATGTGTAATTAAAACAATTATTTACACAAGCAAACAAGGGTCACCTGAGCAGCAGACTAGGAAATCATCGCAGTAAAACCCCTGTTGATTGAATAATACTGGCTTGGCCAAGGTTTGTGCTCTTGAAGTGCTTCTAGTTTATGTATAGCATTTTTTTATTGTGTGGCTGTGTTTGAAATCGATTGTTTACTTTAGTACTGTCTTATTTCATAATTCACAATTCATTTCTATCGATTTTATGTTGAGGTTGTGAGACAATTTTGAGTTTCAATTGCCTTGTTTGCTGCTTTAGGCCTTTGAAATAAGTTATCGCTTCTGCCATATTGCTGCTATTGCCAGAGTCTGTTGGTCTGTTTATCTGTTTGCTCATTAGCAAGATGACTAAAAAATGTATGAATGGATATTAATGGAATTTTAAGGGTATATTAGTAGCTTGACTTGCTGCAGCTGATTAATTTTGAAGGATGATTGGAATCACTTTTTGCCAGTTACTCTTGACAGGAAGACAATAAGTTCCTAGTCAGCCATGATTTTTATTCTTCAGTTTTGTACAAGCTTTTCATATTTATCTGATGTTTGATATTTGAAGTTATTTCTAACAACTGCATTGGTTGTGGGCTTTGTGGCTAACATAATACAGAAACATCAAACCTAGAAAAAAATTGTCCTTAAGCTCTGAGATGGAAATATGCTATGAAGTCTATTTTGGGAAAACAATATTTGGTTTTTAGGAAAACATAAAACAAGTTATCTGTATCCTTTAAACTGTGCCATCTACAATCTACAGAAATAATCCAAAATACAAAATATAACTAAATTACCTCTCTGTCAGGTTTGTGAGGGCTCATCAGCTCAACAACATGGTTATCTTTACATAAGACTACTTGTGAATCCCCAAGCCAGCCAACATGAAGTTTTGATCTGGAAATCAAAACAGTAACCCCTGTGCAGCCACTCCGAAGTCTCTGCAAAAAACATACATTGAAGAATTGATTTTGGCTTGCTGGAATATAAATGTAGGTAAATCTCAAACAATGATTTAACAGTTCCCTCTAAAAAGCAACTACCTGGTTAAGAACAATGTGTTTAACTTCCTTGATCTTTCCTACAAATATTGGGTGCTAAGCAAGGAAGCATCATGTGGTATTTTAATGTATCAAAACTCAATACCCACCACTTGTAGGCTTTCATGGGATGATTATGGCAGGAGTGCTAACTATTGCAAGCCTGAAGCCAACAAGGCATGTAATGGTGTGTGGAGGCACACAGTGACAGCAATATTCTGGATACTTGGACTACACATCTTTTATACAACATCCTGATGTAAAATCCAAGAATTCTTGTACTAAGATACTCTCAAAGTATCTTAAAAGCTTTTTTTGTCTCACACTCTACAAAGTATGAAACGTCAGAAAGGAAAGTATATGTATATGGCAACCTATTTATATAATACATGTTTCGCCTCTAAGTATGTTTTTAGCGCAATGTCACAAGTTTTCAAGGCAATTTTCAAGTTTTGTACCACAAAAAGGTTGTTCAAATAAAGATAATAATGGACAAGCAAGATACAGTAGCATTTTCCATCTTTGCACAGCTATATAGCTGGATACCAAAAAGAAGAGATGGAAACCAGCCTTTACACTGTGGGAGACACATAGATTGTTAAGTACATATTAGTCCTGGGCATGACGTTAAACTGCATCTGACTAGAGGGATTGGTACAGTGTGGTGGGACCATTCGTGGTGAGGTGGTCCCTATAAAATTACACAGAGTTACAGCATAAGGCGAGCTATGGGTGCCTAAAAACCCATGGCCCCACTGCCTTGTGGGTACTTCTTGACTGAAGAAAGGCTACGGGACCAAACCCTAATGAAAAGCACCCATGCTGAGGTGATAGGCAGCTGGCTTGAATATATCAGTACCTTCTAGCAGAAGCTACAGCTGACATGACACTGAAGGTCCAGATGCTGTCTGGTCTTTGGATAATGTCACGAAAGCCAAATGGGGGAAAGGAAGGTCTCCGTATGGTGCAGAAGGAAACTGGAGGCAGCTAGAAAGATGTCCAAGCAGCCCTGTTTACGGATGGCCTGCTTGCCTCAATCAGAGGGTGGCCCTAGAAAAAGTGGGTAAAAAAGCCATGCTCCAAAAAACAAACATCCAGGAAACTTGGATGTCCACAAAAGCTTCTAAACTTAATTTGCTCATTACACATGGGTATGATGGCAACAGTTGTCTATGAAAACGAAGAATCCAAGGCATTCCCAGTCAATAGGGGAGTAAAGAAAGGATGCGTGCTTGCTCCTGTTCTATTCAACACATATTTTTCTTACCTCATAAGACATGCTAACAAAGGTAATGACGAAGGCATCTATCTCAAAACCAGACATGATGGCGGACTGTTTAACATCTCTAGATTCAGAGCAAAGTCCAAAGTGAGAGAATCGACTGTGCGTGAACTACTCTTTGCTGATGACGCAGCGCTAGTAGCTCACAGCAAACAGTCCCTGCAAAGGCGCCTGGACAAATTTTGCCTGAACAGAGTCATGCAATAGCTTTGGGCTCATGATAAGTTTAAGAAAACTGAGATAATGCATCAGGGATCTGCGGGATCCAATTCTCAAATAACTTTGGCTGCAAATAGTCTTAACAGTGTCGATAAACTCTGCTACCTTAGTTCCACAATAACAAAGAACTTAGATCCAAACAATGAAATATCCAAATGAATCGGCAAAGCAGCTATGAATTTTGGGTTACTAAAGAAACGAGCATGGGAAAATAATAAACTTTCTACCAAGGTCAAGATTTGCATTTATGAGACTTGCGTGCTTTCCTAGTTGTTATAGTGCACAGAGACATGGACTACATATGCTAGGAATATTAAAAGGTTAAATAGTTTTCATGTGAAGTGCTAAAAATAAAAACTGAAAACTGCTAAAAATAAAATGCCAAGACAAGATACCGGATACAGAGGTAATAAAGCGATCAAGGTTAACACACTTGGGAACTATGATAATACAGAAACGGTTGAGATGGCTAGGGCAGTTCAAAAGGATGGCCGTATTCCCAAAACAGTTCTTTTCAGTGCAGCTCGTGATGGCTCTAGAAAGTGAGGACATCCGTTGTTGAGATAACATGATAATTGCAAAAGTGACATGAAATTGTTTGATATGAATGTAGATAACTGGGTGGTGTGCGCAATGCAACGTTCATCTTGGAGAGAAAATGTGACCATGGGAGCAAGGAGATATGAAAAAGCCCTTATACAAAGAAAAGAGGAGAGTAGGAAAAGAAGAAAGCAGCCATTAACAAACTAGGATACGAACACTGATGTATTTATTTGTGAACATTGCAAACAGTGTTGCCGTTCAAAAATTGGACTGTTTAGCCATATCTGGACTCATCAGGACTAAGGCTTTATTTAATGCGTACACCATGATCTTTTAAGATCGAAGGTTGCCTACTAAGTACATATAGAGAAGCAATTACTAGCCTCTTGAGGAAGAAATGAAAGCTAACAAGCACACACTGACCTCTCTTCTAGCCTTCTCCACAAAGCCTTGATCTGTTTTAACAAAAGCTTCTTTGACAGATTGTGTTAAGCTTTTTTGATCATGTAAGCTATGCCTCAAATGAATTCCAAATTGTGAAGCGGCATAATAAGCAGCATCCACACCACCATGTCCATCAAAAACTGCAAACATTGATAATGGTTCTGTTGACTGACAGGTTCATCAAAAAAAGATAAACAAAAGATTTCAGACACACTCAAACATAGGCACATATTTAACATTATGTCCATAACTGCATTTCACAACCAATAATAAATATTAATATTCTAAAAAAAGGAAAAAATGTGTCATTTCACTAATGTATACGAGAGCATAACATTTTCTTTCCAAGAGGGTTACAACTGTAATTGTCATATTCTATATTTAGGCAGTCAAAATCAGAAATTGAACCAGAAATAAAGATATATAGTATTGTCACTTTAGAATGTAGAAAGAACCACATATAACGTACATATGGATAAATTACAAGAGGTATTTAATAAAAGCAAATTTACATAAGATTCAATCTTTTATGCCAGCTTCTAGCAGTATTAATACACAAAGTTACAGGGCTTCTCAAAGCATTAAAATAATACACATATATATTTAAAAAAATGAATGTAACAGACTGAAATAACATCTACAACCCAAAAAACAACTGTAAGGGTGTATCTATGGCACTGTTGAGCACTATAAACAAACTTTTAAAGCTGTTGACCCATTTTTCTGTGGCATCCAACAAACACATTTACCTTTGGTCGTCCAAATGATGTATTGAAGTGTGTGCAAATGATGTGCTTATCCTCCATCTTCCTCCTCTTATTTTTGATTGACAGGACACAGTGTTCATAATTAATGTTATTCTTATATAATGCTGGCATTTCTTCTTTCCATTGCTTGCCAATTTTCTGTATTGACTGTAATATTGATCTTGCCAACTTTGAAGACTCATATTCTAAAACAAAGATAATTGCGGCAACCATTTAATCATAAGCAGAGTTGTTTGGTGAAATAGGTCAATTATATACACACAGTTGATTCTATCACAGTGCCATTTTCCACACATACTTTACACTACACAAACATCATGGACACATGACCTTTAACTTTCCCTATTATTTTTCCATTTTCTAAGTGCATGCAAATCAACTTCCCTTGCTCTCGTACTGTTAGTACAGGACTGCTGGATTAGATGCAGTATCACTTTTCTGAGTCAAAATAAATAATTTTTGGAAATTTGAAAACTGAAATTCTATGACATTTCAAAAATAACTGGATTTGTGCAGATCAATGAAACCTGCAACTGAATAAAAGGACTAAGAATATGCACTTTATCAACTTGTCTATCCGTCCTGCCAAGAATCTTTCTTAACTTTGCCACATATATTTTATTTTATTATATTAAATAATATGAAATATTTATTTTATTAAATTTCAATATCTGCTTTGTTGTCTGCATTATATCCTATATTTGCTTCTCTAATGCAACAGCACAATGTGTTTCATCTTTTATCTCTTTTAAGATCTATATTTTACAATTTGTGTTGTAATGTTAATGTTTCAGGGGACCTATGTTCCAGTCCTTGCTCCACCTCATTTATTGAAAGTCACACTGATTGGCAGTCCACATTATGAAATCAGATCTCACTGACATTGCACTAATGAACTCCTTGACACGTACAATCATGCAAAAATTAACACGTAATTACCTCTGTGTTGGAGATACCATGCTCGTCTACTTAACAGCATGTTATAAAGCTTCAACAAAAATAGCAACACAGATTAACTCAATTCACAACACTAAGGATAACTACTAAGTAGATTTAAAATACGAGCTCAAATGAGCTACAATTTTTGCATTACCAATAATGTGAATCAAATACTTACGTGTGGTTACTGGATCCTCAACATCTATGTCTTTTTCTAGCTCACATTCCGTGAGGTTACCTTTTACAACATCAGCAGCAACACCATATGAAAATGCTGCCTCGAGTACTTCTGGACAGTTCCTAAAATGTAATTTTCAAACATTGCTAATCATGCATAAAAAGTTAACTTTCTTTGTAGAATAATCAACAGTGGTTCTACAAAGAAAGTTAACTTTCTAGATGTTTTAGTTACAAACAGGGAGGGCATTTTAGAGACAGACCTTTACTGCA
>JANTCA010003881.1:0-10517 GCA_024741275.1 Chironex yamaguchii | reverse complement strand
TAATACCAAGGACTTTGGAAGTCCCTCACCAAATCTTTGTGCCGTGATGGCACGGAGGTTTGAGTGTTGGCTTTTGAGTCTGAGGGTTGCCAGCTCGAGCCCGTTCTGCTCCCACTTAGTGCACTTATTGTGCTAAAGCTCCTCTCTTGACGAATATATGAAAAGCACTGTGTCTGTTGAGATACTATATATATATACTTCAGTTTACGAATACTGTAGCTTTTGCACTTGTTATATATCTAGGCGATTTTGGCAGCTGGTTCTATGATACAGGAAAATGGCGACTTTGATGTCGCGTTGACAAAATACCGAATAGCAGCCCTGTCTTCTCCAGAGTCGCCTCATCTTTGGAACAACATTGGAATGTGCTTTTTTGGAAGGAAGAAGAATGTGGCTGTAAGTACTTTTTTCCCAGTGTTTCTCAAATTTGCTTAAGAATTTACGAGAAATTTACAGTATCGCAATGAAAGCCAATAACACATCAAATTTATGTTTGAAAGTTATGTTATTGTGATTTTTAGTGTAGTGTTGTAGATATCCTACTCAATAGGTAGTGGACTCCGAACAGATGTTTTCTATAAATCTGCAGATCCATGATGGTTTTGTTGACAAGGAACCTTATGTTCTAGCAGATACCAGGAGAGTCATACCATACAGTCATGCAATTAGTTTAAAAGAAATTTCTTCTGGAAGGCCGTAGCAGTATTAAAGGTAAGGCAGTAGAATAGTTGATTTGTAAAGAGGAGATATTAGCAAAAACAGATGTTAGTACAAGTAGACAGCTAGTAGATTAGATGGGACAGAGCTACTGCAATTTACTTAAAATAGAAAGATGCAGAAATTGTCAAAATTCCATTAGTTACTGGGTATCACCCAGCTCTTAATGATACTATGTGACTTTTTCAGCAGGTTTGCAGAATATATTAAGCCATTCAATAGTTTCATATTGGGAGTCTAAAAAGCGTATTTGGTCATGGCCAGATTTCCTACTCTACTAGATTTAAGGGAAAATGGAATTCTTTGATGTGGTAAACGTATAGGCTTGATTATTATTCATCAGGCAGTTTTTATCTTAGAAAGTACAGTTTGTAAAAGAGAATATGTAGGTAGCAGTATTACCAAATTTAGAATCAGATTTCACAATTATCTGGGCATGTGGTAGGATGTTTGATGGAGGGATAGCAGAACTAGAGACAGACTCTTTTCAATATGTTTCTCGTTTTAATGTATTCATGTGTCTTTTAAATTAACATACAAGGAAGGAGTTGAAGTTAATAAACTTCTCCCAATATAATTGATTGTGACTTTAATGAACGTGTATGTGGACTTGATCGATGACTTAAAGACAGGGGTTTTGGAGTGTCCTTATTTAGGTACGAAATAGACTGGAACATAGGCTAGAACGAGAAGATCATCTACAAAAGTTGGGAAGAGGGAGAAGCATAATGAAGAGGATGATAAAGTTTCATTGGCTACTGCACAGTATCGAGCACTTGATTGCTCAAGGAAATTTGTCAGGAAGACCAGTTCGTGGTTATGGGTTGGATGGATGTATGAGGAGGTACCTCATTTGTCAGGAGGGCCAGTTCGTGGTTATGGGTTCGGTGGATGCACGAGGAGGTACCTCTTTTGTCGGGAGGGCCAGTTCGTGGTTGTGGGTTGGATGGATGCATGAGGAGGTACCTCATTTGTCAGGAGGGCCAGTTCGTGGTTATGGGTTCGGTGGATGCACGAGGAGGTACCTCTTTTGTCGGGAGGGCCAGTTCGTGGTTATGAGTTCGGTGGATGCACGAGGAGGTACCTCAAGAGACGCCTGCAGTCAATTTAAGAGGATGTAAGAATATCAAGATATTAAATTGTTAAAGCGTAGTATTGGGTTGGAAAATTGGTCTGTTCATAGTGAAATTCACGTTGTAGTAAGTCTAGATGGCAATTATTTGGTGGAATGGAGATAGTTGTAAATCTCGTAGATTAAGATTAAGATTATGAAATCAATAAATCACTCGTAATTTGTATCGTATTTTGGACTAATTTATACACTGTTTATAACCTGATATTATAGGCAATCAGTTGTCTTAAAAGAGCTGCTTATATGGCACCATTTGAATGGAAGGTGCTGTATAACCTTGGCTTGGTTCATCTAACGATGCAACAGTATCCTTTTTCTTAAGTGAGGCCTGTGATAACTTTTATTTACTATGGACGTGAAACTCCGTCAACTGACCTCTTTTCCCAGCTGGACGGCTACTGATTTTAGTACTACCGTAAGGATGGAGCATCGATTAGATCCCAGTACCTGCAGCGGGCAACGAACCCAACTCTGTCTCTTTTAAACAAATGCTTGTACTAACAAACCATTGTGTTATGATAAAACGTAAACATTAAGAGCATAATATACTCATCCAGTTACACTCCCATCCTACTCAGCCCCCACCCCGCCCCCACATTGATGCCTTTCAACACCTCTCCATCTTATGACCCATAGCATAAAATTTTAGACTTTAATTCTCTTCAGACCTTTTCCATGTGTATTTTTTCTTGTGCTCATGGTATAGGCAGCGTCATAGTCTTTGTCTGACTTGATGCCTCGTAACAACACCCCGTCATAATTTGACGTCACGATCCTTTACTGTGGCCGCAGATATGCATCGGCATTTCACTACCTCAGTGCAGCTATTACACTTAAACCAAAGTTTGGCAACTTATTCATGCTTCTTGCAAGTGAGTACATTCCTGACGTTTTTAAATAGATTTTGTGGAACTTTGTAAACTTGAATGAACATTGTTGTTAGTAGACTTGTCACCACTCTTATTGTCGTCATGAGAGCAGCTTTCAGCGTTTACCAATAAAATATTGTTGTTTCAAAAAGATCTAACGATAGCAAGGATCATATTTTAAATCGTCCTCGGGAGTCAAATCTTAATAGTTGAATGAAATTAGAAGCCTATGTCTTCCTATGTTTGTTCAGGCAAGAATAATATTTTACTTACGATTTTGAACTTATGATGGTACAAAACAGCATACAATTTAGGTATACAATGACAGTAAAGGTACTGTTTTACTCTTTTTAGTTGCATTGACTCATTTAGAAGATTTTGACAATGCCAGACAAGCTTATGAGCAGGCAGCCTCCTTAGACTCGTAAGTGATATTAATTTGCTTCAAAGTTAAGCTATTTATTGTTAGCTGTTTGTTCCGTCAGCTCTTTCCTGTGATCAGTGTCATTTTGCTTGTGCTGTAAAAATAGATATTTGATGTACTTATAAGGAGTTGTAATAATGTGATGGAGCAGGTGCGTTCACTCAAGCCTGATGTTGTCTAGAGGTCTTTTGACCTGACACAGACCGTGTAGCTGTAAAGGAAACTTACCGAACTACGTATGCTTAGATCTCGTTAATTAGTATGGTAATGCCGAGTAGTACTAATTTAAACATGAGACAACATTTGGATGATAACTATGCGGAATCAATGGGAACTTTATGTCTGATGTCTCAATTTTCCTCCTGTTTTTTGGATTCTCTTAGCTTCTAGTAAGCTTGTTAATATAATGGCTATTTCTTTTCTCATAAACGATCGCGTATTTTAGCTCTTCTTTTCACTGTTGTAAAACGCATTGGCCTTGAAGACAGTGACGTATACCCTATGGTAATACGGGGTCCATAATCCCATTTCGTTGGGAATATAGTCGACATCAGCACAAAACACAATAAATGAGTGGTAATGGGTTTTTTTTGCCTGATCCCATCCCCGTATCATAATTTTCAAACCTTCTCCCCTTCCCCGAATTTTTGTGCATAGATCTTTACCCTTCCTTATCTATTGTTTTATTTCGCATGTTTGTCTTTTCACAAAGTACCTTCTTAATTGATCAATAGTTTCATTGCACATGTTCGTATTTTTCTATAATTTGCAGCGTTTCTTCTATTTGATAAGAAGTGGCCATGGACCGTACAAAAGAAACTTTCTCAAACTATTCGCCCTTTCTGAAAATATTCCCTGAAATAGACACCCCCCATAAAAATTTTAGAAATAATGTTCCAGGTGGCTATTCAAAGTAATACTGAATTGAACTAGTGTTCGGTCGGAACTCTGACCCGGACGTAAATCTGGCAGAAGATCAGTCGGAGAGTCTAATTCGGACTGCAATCCATTATCTTCTTGGAAAATAAAGGAAATTGAATGCCCGCATCTGGCGGCCTTGGCTAAGAAGTATTAGTCACCTCCATGTGGTATAGTCACCAATTTAAAGAAGGATTGGAAATAAATGGTGGAAATTGTACCTGTCTCACCCGAAATTGTGGGGGAAAATTGGTCTTGGAACATAATCCGCGGGCACTTGGCTATCGTAGTCTATTTGCCCAATAATGGGTAAAGGGATGAATCAGTGCTTCGCTCAGAAGATAATGGGCCACAGTTAGACGATGATGTCACGATGCCAGACTAGTTAGGAACTTGAGGACTGACTAATACCGATATCTGTTTCTCTTGCATAGATTATGTGCAAATTATCACGCTTTACTTGGTACCAGTTTTTCCTATTTACCTCAAGCTTAACTCAAGAACGACAGTTGCAAAGGGTTGATCTTGTATGATGATTTTAAAGGGTTGTGTTCATCCAGGAACTTGTGCTAATACATCGATCACAATTACCCCGACCACGACCGGTTAAGTGCTCACTCCGACCCTAAACATTGGCTTAGTGTTTACGTATTTTGTAAAACAAAAGATTTACAGTGCCAAAACCTTTAAAACCAGTGGAAATGTTGATAAATTCATGATTTAACGAGGGAAGTGAGTTCGGCCCAAAGATATTCTATTGAATGAATGCAATTAAATCAAGAAACAAATACCTTGCAACTATAACAGCTAGCCAATGGAACAAGTCAACCAACCAAGCCATCGATCAATCAGTCAGTCAACCATAGAATTAGTCAGTCCGTCACTCCGTCAGTCAGTCAGTCAGTCAGTAAGTCCGTCAGTCAGTCAGTCAATCGATTGACGAATCAAACGATCAGTCAATTAATCAATTAATCTATCATACTGTCAATAAGTCGTCAACCTTATCATTGAATTGAGGGAAGGAAGGGTTTGAGTGTCAATTTTCGGTCATGGTCGTGTAGATTTAAGTTTTCATTACATACGGATTACATTCGCTAGCCCCCCTCCCCCGGTTTCGAGATATCGTTGCCCCAACGTCAAGATTTGAAGATTTATTCTTGACGCTAAACGTCCCAGGAGCATAAACTAATCCAAAGGTTATATCAGTCAGTCAATCAATCATTCAATCAATCAATCAATCAATCAATCAGTCAATCAGTCAATCATTGTTGACGTTCTTCTGTCCCTGTGTAGTTCTAGACGACACATGATAAATAGTATCGACGAATAGAAATAAGTATGGAATCTGAAGGCATAGTATGACAAGGAACTCACATTTGAAATAATGGCATATTTTCGAGTCAGTTTAAACGAAAATCATTTTCTGGAATGAAATGATGTCGCTGCAGTAATGTTTCCCTCCTAATTTACAGTTTTTTATTATTTTGTTGTTTCTCTTCAAGGAGAGAAAAAGTACTGCAATTCTATGAAACCTTGGTCACATTTGAATGATGGCAATAATGGATACTCAGTTTCCTTCCAGGAAATGTAATTTTCAAATCAATAGGGTATTTCAATGACTTAGGCCTAATATATAGCTGATAAATGTGTAGGCTGTATCATTACTACCATAGAGGAAACGGGCCTTCTGTGAAATTCGATCGGATATTTGCCTGCTGCAATGTTCGCAGGGAGGAGATGTTAAGTTACCCAACTTATAGAACGGGCGAAGGTTTTTCTGTAAACTGGCTTTTTGTAAAGTTTTTTAAGACTTGGCTAGGACAACTTTTAGTAGAAAGAATGAAAGAAGGATGGTCTACATAAGGTAACACGAATGCTCCTGAAAATAAGCGTCACAATACGTCATACTACATTGCGATTTTATGTTTTATAGGCGTGTGTTGGGAGACATTTCAAAGAACCGCTTTAACTTAAATTCATTAGTGAAAAAGCGAATTTAGCGCAAGCTCTAAAACACGATGCTACGTAGAAATGGCAAAAGAAAATTATTGAAAATAATCAGACTATTCAAAGAATTCCTTGATTATGTGTCGTATTGAATTAAATTGAAACCAGTTTACGTACTTTATTTTAAACCCATCAATGATTCTAATACTAAAAGAATAACCGAACAAAAAGGATAAAGATTCTATGAAAATCTACCATACCCGCACGCATTTAGAAAGTTCGATTTTATGGGTCGGGTCATTGGATTGACCCATGCAAAGTAACACCTGCTATCAAAAGACAAGATGTAATATGTTTTGACAGTAAATCCTTTACACCCCTCTCTGCATAGTAACATGACGAGGGCGGCTTCCAAGGGCAATAAAGCGATACATAAACAACTGAAGTTGTGGTTGACGTTTGTAGTTGGACACTTTTTTCACGAAAGGATTTGTATGTTTGTTACATTATCACGGCAATTCTGCTGTGTCTATCCAAGTTACAAAGGTTTTGAAATCAGATTGGCTGATTGTTTGTTTTGTTTTCTTGTTTTTTAGAAAAGACCCTACAATTCCACTGAATCATGCCATCTTGTTGTATAATAATGGCAATAGGCGATCAGCAGCCAAACAATTTTCACATTTCCAGAAAAGGTTAAAGCTAGCACGGATGTCACAAATGGATATTGACCCCCAGGTAAAAATATACTATACTACTCCTGAGTATAACGAAGCTTCACTCTATACCAGGCCTGTTGTCTAAGAATTGGCTACAGGACAATAGCTAAATCATGGAAAACAAAGATGGTAGCACGAATTAAGCAAACGGCTGTGATGTATATGAAACTGGCAGTGCAAGTGTTTCAACTAACCGAAATAAGGACGTGCCAAAAATGATAATAAAAATGGTGCAGCAACATAGCTATTTTCCAAGAGATTAAGCTTTTGGTAACTAAACCAATGTTTAACCACTTTCGTTAGTCTAATGCAGTATCAGGTAGAGCAATTTCAGGGAGAATTATGTCGGGGATCCGATTAGAACAGTGGAGTGATGCCAGAAATCGTAGTTGATGAAATTCGTCTTGCACATTGTAACAAATTGTTGCTTCTCGACGTTTACGTTTTCTATAACAAATATTGTCCAGCACATCGTTATATGGTGTACAACTTTTCATATGTAACAACACAAACGACATAACGACGAAATTAAGCTTACTTTTTCCAATCCCACTGTCCTTTTGGGCTACCAATTTGTGGTATTACTGGATGACACATTATATTGTCCCTCTTTAAATTTCGCACGGACAATGCATACTACTAAAGATAAGGGAAACCTATATACGACAACTTTCTGTGTTATAAGTTCTCCCGTGGCGTTATCTAACTTGTGCTACGATATTAGCAAAAAGTTATAGTCGATGAAACTGATAACCATTAAATGATTTAAAGGAGGGTGACGTGCGTATGTGTTTCGTTTGGAAATTAAAAGTTAAATGGGAGCCCTAAACTCTTAACCACTTGCCGATTTTTAGAGGAAAATAATTATGTTTTTGTATTGTGCAGGATAAATTTTACGAAGTTGAGCCTTCTTTCCTGATTGCCATGTGCTTAGTCTTTATTTACTTGCCTAATGCATATATATCGGCACAGAATCGAGATTATAAGCATAATTTTAATTACAGTTTACGTTAATATATAACATTGAACCAATCATTAACTAACAGCTGCTCGTAATTAATGCCGAAAAATTTCACAAAGATCTGTTGATAACTTTAAAGCGTATCACAAACAGTTTTTTGTGTGTATAGAGCAAAACAGCTTCCTTTAAAATGCTAATGCAAGAAAGTAATTAAACGCAAAATGTCATAAGTGCCAATATTTAACTATAACCGTGACTCAGCATTAGCTGCTCAAAAATGTTTGTTTGTAACCGCACACCTAAACAAGGGCAACATCAGAAATTGAACTATTTCTTTGATTATTGGAGATTGAACTTGATAATTTAAGAGAGCGTATGCACTTCTGTTTACAGTTACTAAAGTTGACTACAAAGCAAGTTGTGGTCCTCGCTTTCCCCGTTATTCTGCCATTGGTAATTATTCGTAGTCATTTCTATAAATGTTTGTTAGTATTCAGTTCCTACGGTAATGTTCTGTGGCAAGTTCCAGAGAGAAAACCAATACCACACCACAGGTATTTTTCGACAAGGTCCAGAGAGAAAATCAAATGCCAAAACTGAGGTATTGTGCTGCACGTTCGAGGTAGAAATAAGGAGAGTAGTCTCTTTTTTCACACGTGAAGTCATTTGACAGGTCTAGTAATAGGCAGGTTTCGTTGCTTTACAACGAACATTTTCGGCATTTTTACATAGCTGTTTCGTTGCCAAACAGCTCTGTCTTAATTGGCTGTTGGCTGAACTAATATACACATCATCTTTAAAACTATCTCCAGTTTAAGTAGGCTTGTTCTTTTGTGGCGTTGATTACTGGTAGGTTCGTGAACTTGATATTAATAAATGTTTGCCAAAATGTGCACCTGTCAATTTTACCTGTGTGTATAGTTGTCATAAAGGTAGCTACTGCCTGGCGTTGGTTACTGATTAATGTTAAGGAAGGGACTGTACCATTTGAATTTCTCGATAATGAGTTGCCATACTTTTCTTATTAAATTTATACTATTAAGATGCACATCGATACATAACGCAGTGTGCCGATTCTTTGTTTATCGACGTGCTTTCAATTGTCAACTCTTTTTGCCATTGTAATCGTTGACACTGATAAGATATCAGTTTGTAACTCCATAGCTTCCTTGTGACTGCATTGTCGATAGTGGGATGGTAGGAGCCTTCCTGTCTTCCTTGGTTGGTGAAAAAGTTTGTTGCTCGCCGGCACCATTTTTTCTGTTGCGACATGGAATCTTACTTGCGATATATCTCAGGAAGCGATGATCTAGTGATGCATAAACAAAAGGGATTATTGCAAATCCCAAATATACAAACTCCTGAAAATGGGGCAAAAGTTTGTGATAAAGCTGATCATCTATTTCATTCTGAATTAATTTTAAGATCGTCAGCGGAAACCAGAGTATGTAGTAGATTGCTGTAACTTGTAGTGACCATAAAATCTTTCGCACATTGATTTTCCTGTGTTCCTGTCGTCCTGCATTAAACGTCGATACCCTGCGAACGTGTGCTTTAAGAGTGGTGTATGTGTTGATCGCTAGTGCTTCGAATGCTATAACACACGGAATGGATACCCCAACAAGAATTGTACAATGAAAAATATACAGAACATCACCAACTACATTCTCTCGTTTAACATCACAGTTCATGGATCCTTTTACCACTGCAAACAAAATAGTACAAACAATGAAGTAAGATGCTGACAAGATGTAAATTCCTCGAAATATCCACTCTCGGACTACAGGGCTTATTCGGAGATAGATTATTGTCTTGGTTGGGCTAACTGCAAGTGTCCTCTGAAAGTGAAACATCACTAGTGCAACAGATACTGTTAGGTGCAAGGAATGGGCAATTGATAAGTGCAATGTGCAAAGCCAGTTGAAGGATGTATTGACGTGCTTAAGTAGGTGTAAAGGAATCCCGATACCCACACCAATTATGCCTATGACAGCTAATTTTATTGAACACGACGAACAAGCTTTGGATGACACGCGTTGATTGTTTGCTCGTGAGTATCTGTAAAAGAATACATTGAATGGAACTCCAATCGAAAAGGTGACAAGAGAGAATGTTAAATCCACAACCATCCAGCTTTTTATTGACATTTTTCTTTCTAAATGCAGCTAAACGCGGACAGTTAACGAGAGGGTAGCACAAATTAGCAGCGTATTAGGTTGTAACGTACCGCTAACGAAATACGGCGATTTGAATTCACCGTCCGCGTTGCAAATCCATAGTTGTCGTGGTCCTTCACAGACGTCTGTTGTTATCTTTCACGGAGACACAGCAAAGCTTAAGATCTTTCCTTGCAGAAGTTTTGAAGCTATTTAACATTAACGTACTTAAGACACCTAAACCTCGTAAATTCAAAAATATCTAACATGTATAACCGACGTATCGTTACGTTGAAGCAGCTTCATGGACAGACTCTGTTACAGATGAATTCAGCCTTACTTTGACCTTACTTTGAATGTGTAAGTTCTTTGCACCTGTAAAATTAAAGCACCATCTGTCTTTATATTAACGTATTTAGTACATACCGCGTGCATTTAAATTAGCTTTTTAAAGCAAACAAAAGACATGGTTGCAACTCCCTTCAGCAGATTGGTCGAGTTAGATTGAGGATAGCGTCTATCTGCCTGTCTGTCTGTCTGTCTGTCTGTCCGTCTGTCTGTCTGTTTGTCTGTGTGTCTGTCTGCCTGTTTATCTATCTTTCTATCTATCTATCTATCTATCTATCTATCTATCTATCTATCTATCCATCCATCCATCCATCCATCCATCCATCCAT
>JANTCA010003880.1:0-10518 GCA_024741275.1 Chironex yamaguchii | reverse complement strand
ATAAATGTTTTCTAACCAAGTATGCAGCCGGTCTGAGACAGTTAATAACACTTGTACAAAACGTTGAAAATATGTGGGCAAGTTACCTCTTCGATCCACTGCTGTAAGTACTTGAAAATAATTACAAGATATGGAGTATGCCCATGTTCCTTTAAAGGAGAAAAATCAATTATTACTAAATGAAACGGACGACGTAAAAATCCACGCGTTAAATCACAGCATACCCTCTTAACTCTACAGTCTACTTTTAATCATCAGATTTGCCACGGTTATGGAGAAGAGGGCTATTTTCAAAACAGCAAGTCGAGACACTGAAGTGACCAACTTCGCACATGTACACCTTCATATTTCAAAATTCAGCGACCTCAAAAGTTTGAAGAGTAGACGGCAGACTTGCTAGAGTAGGGAGTGAGGCCGTGTTTATGGGCATAAGTGCACCATTGATGCGTAGCATCAGCTGTGTGTGTGTGGGGGGGTTGCTGTGAGTCCCCAGTGGGTCCAGGGGGCCAAGCCTCCTGAAGCTCCTGAATATTAAAGTCTCAAAATAAGCCTTTTGCATGAGTTTTTTGGTAGGTCTTTTATGAATTAAAATTTGCTTGTTTGCTCAGCCGTTCTTTGTCCAGGTTCAACATAAGTAAAATCCGCAAGCAGCCTTCTGCAGCTCTAACATCATTGTTGTAAATTGGAAGAGGTCAGCAGCTCATGCAAGCAGTGGCTACTGCAGTCTTTAATAAGAAACTTCGTCAAATTCAAATAATTCCGAAATTACAATTAGCCGAGAACGAGAAAGGGGAAGGGAAAAGAAATTCTTTCAAATTCAAAATAGAGGCTGCTTTCCAGTAGGCGTAAGTTCCGCGTGGGCGGACGTTTTAAGCGTTGCCAATGTGCATTGATACTGTTTACGCAATCTCAAATGATCCCAGGAGTTAACCCAATCTCAAATAATCCCAGATCCCACAATTTTTCCAATTAGCCAATGAAGATCATTATAATCTGCAGTTGTGAAATTAAAAAAGATTCCGCCCGAGCGCACTCCTTCTTGAAACACGACGGCAATAAATTCAAGCCGGCAGATTTGTTCCGTCTGCGCGGAACTTTACCCCTACTGGAAACCAGCTTTTAAAAAGTAAAATGTGAAAGGCAGCCTGTTGCCTCTTTGCTTTCGTAAATCTATTTTGGCTCGCTTTGAATGGATTTTACAAGTCCCCTTTTTGCTTCAGCAGAACGCTGCGCTCTCATTCGCAAAGCACTTTAGGTCTCGTTCTCTTCAAGGAACAGATGGCATGCCTGTAGGAAGAGATTTGACTGATAACAATCAGTGTGCTGCGATTTGGCACTCTACATTAACAAAGTTTGAAAACTGGTTATTGACAATTTGAGGACGTGTTTCGTTCGATTGATCGGTGCGCGTCTGATACGATTAGGGGCAGCCATTTTCGTATTTTGTAGACTTTGAGTAATTGCACATGTTACTGGGGACGATTTTGTTCAGGTCAGATTGTTTTTAACAGAGCACAGCCTGTTCGCTAATCCTCATTCCAGGACAAAAATCTTGAATTTTTACATACCGGCAGGGACAGAAGTAGCCGGCCAAAAGTCACTCTTCAGACAAATTAGCCAGCGCTATGTCACTTTTGAAATCGCTGAAATTACAAAACACCAAAACGGCAAGGTGAAATTGAACTGTCATAACGAAATAACTTTCGCTTCTAATCCAAAGACCCTTCTTCGTAGCTCAAACAGTGATAAGCATAACTTGAGTTCCTTTCCTTACGCAAGGTAATTCTGTCTACTCCTATCAGGAACTTTGGAAACATGATTGAGCCTGAACCTTGAACCAGCAACAACATGTATGGTAGCTACATACTGGAAGAATCTAATCTTTCACATATATATACGTATGTTACTTCTCCAATTCACTGACTAACCAAATACCCGTTATATTCAGAGGAAATAATATTAGTGGTTTGGAAGTTTATTGACCCTAGGCTTGAACCAGACACCTGTGTTCAGATATCTAACTCTGATCTTTATAAAATACCGAACGGACGTTAATTGTTCCTCTAGGAAACAATCAACCATCCAGTACTATCAGACACAAATACTATAAATCATTATAAATCTCTGGTAGAAGAATATTTTAAAATTATCGCGCAGTTGAAGATAACGATCTATCCTCACATTTTCGACCTATAAGATCTTAGTCGTGTAACAGAACCAAGAATAGGTACTATAAGGGTCATATATATGTATATAAGGAGGAGGACTGGGACCAAACGAGTATAGAGAAAAACAATTAGAATAGAGACAAAGGACAGTAACGAAGGGTTGGATACATTTATGGAAAGACACAGAAAAAAGGCAAAACTAGGGTAAAGAAAATATATATACGGATGGGAAAAAAGTTTGGAATGGTAAAGAAAAAAGGAACGAGTGTGGACATGGTTGTCAACGGGAGTCAAAGCATAAGTTAAGTCTGTGGAGGTAATTCGCTGATAGATCGTAACTTTCTTCAAAAGGGCGGCAAAGTTAATTTTTTCTACTCTTATAGTCATATACTAGCCCCACAGCACTACAATTTTATACATCCTCCAGGTCGTATACCGTTTTGCCTTATTTTCCCCAACAAGAAAACAGCATCTAGAAAACATGTTTTATGCCTCATTCCAAAATGTGGTGATCAACCTTGCTATGAATTAAGCTTTGAAACACCCATATGCTTAAACATTTGATCGAAACTGGGCAGATTAAAATGCCAAAAAGAAGTTTCATCTCAATTACTGAATTCCTTTATTTAAAGCACACCTGTTTTGTCATATTTTTTAGATCCATTGAGTTCATGTACTCTTGCAATTCTTTGAATGGACTGTCAAGACGCAAATCCTCAAGGGCGTTGTCTGGATGTGCCTCGATAACTGATGAAGATAAAAAAAGACCATAAATAAAAAGACGCTTAGAAATCAAATTTTACGTTTAGTAAATTCTTGTGTCAAGCAGAAAATCATTGTGGTACGGTGTGTCAACACCGGGTAGTCAAGACTCTGGAGCTGAGACGGTGGGTGAAGTGTATGCATGAGGGACAGAAAAGAGTGGTGATAGAGGGTGTGTCTGAACATGCCATAGACTTACCGTCTTGGGTCAACGCACCGAACTGAGAAGTCAATGCAGATAAGACTGGATGAAATGTGACATGTTGACTTCCCTGGGTTTACTCCTGTGACTCCCTGATCGATTGCAAAAGGCGGCTAGCAAGTGTTTTGGATAACAGCATGTCAATGAGTTGAAAGCCTTGTGTGTTTTTACTGCGTCACGATCATCATCAATAGGTGCACTGGGATATGACACTAGCACCGTGTTCGAATCCCACTTCTTCCGTCAAATTGTCCTCCATCTAAATGGCTAATATTTTGGCTTCGGGTTTGGCAATCGACGCAAGGTTGGCTAGACCTCTTTTGAGCACTTTTGAGCACTCTTTTGAACAAATTTTAATTTTTATCGCTTCTTCATATAAACAGTAACTACCAAACTAAGCCGATCCATAGCAAATGGTATCGGCTTACTAATGACTCCGTAGTACAGTCAAATTAGCAAAGTCATTTTAATTATAACTGACAAAAAGGGTTTTAGCATAAACCTTGTCGAAACAAGTTTTCAAGCTCCACTAACAGCCTCAATACTTTCTCTAGAAACTGGGTACATAAATCAAAGAAAAATATATCACTTCCAACCATCCGGGTAGAATGTTCTTTTCCTCTTCAGAGGGGCGATGAAGTTACAAATTTTACATTTTACTGCTCATATCCTAGCCCCAGGGTAATACATTTTTAATTATCAAACACCTTACTCGTAGTTTAAATGTTTCAAATATACAGGATTCTTATACTGCTTGGGTTCAAAAATACATAACAGTGACGGCTAAACTGGGCCTGAAGTAATGTCAAGTTGAAAATGCCTAAATTTTTAAAATATTCCTTCAAATTGATACCACTAACCTAGTAATTGTTAAATGCTTTACCTGTGTGTTCCCTGATGATAAGTCTCGCAAATCCAAAAAATCCGACACTTTCACAGATAACAAGTGGTATGTCGGCATTCCAAAGACACGACGACAGTTTAAGGAGCGACCTGTAGAGAATTCAAACAATCTATGTTCAAAGCAACTCAGTTGAGGCTTTATACTGACCCGTATATTCAGGTTGACACCGGTGAGAATTGCTTATTCATTTATTACTTTCACGAAAGCAGCAATAGTGTTTTGCCTACTTGGCGTAAGTCCCTTGGTCAATCTTTGCAATATAGAATTCGATAAGAACTTTAAGTTAGAATAGTTAGCTTTTCCATATAACAAGCAAAGCGTTGTCTCTTAAACAACAGACAGCATTGCACAATAAGATGCGATAAAGCTTGTGCAAACTTAAATATAGGACACGCCCAAGCCCAAAGTCAAATTGCAATATCAAAACAGGGTTCCATGTAACCATAAGCACGACCTTCCCTTGGCGTAACACCAAAGTCTAATGCCCATTGGTACCAGTGTGAGGCATCACTACTAAAACATTTAAAATAATAATTAAATATAATAATAATAATATACAATAATTACAACATAGACCTGAAATGAATGGAAGCATTTTTGTGGCACCTAGTTTAGAATAAATTGGTACTGGCAATTGACAAAGGACACAAAACATCAAATTTAGCATATTGTACCACTCACGTTTCTGGTAGCTGTGACGTCACAACGATTGAGAAGCGTGTAAAATAAGCAACGTCTTTCTCTATCAAATGAACAGGATTCTAAAAATAAAAAAGTGTAAAGATCCGTCAACAAATATGCCAGTAAACTATCAGTAAAATAAGAGGGGATACGTATCAGCAAGTAAAGAGATACAATGAAACAAAATGCCACCAAGTCATTTAATCCAGCCGAAGTGATGCCTTTAGAACGTCTTGCAAAATTTTATTCTCATCTGATGTTCTATTGGGGTTATCTGTTTCAGAGGGGAACATGTCAGGACTTACTGACAACAGATTTAGGTTACAAAAAAGGATGCCAGTTGGCCTATCACTCAACCTACTTCACCCCCTCCCCCGTTCAGTCCTAAACCCACCTATTTTCAACAATTATCTGACCACTCAGCGTAGATGATTCCCATGATAGTACTTTAAATGTACTAGAAAGTAAGGCCTTCTTGAGAGTCCGCTCCAGTAACCTGGTCTGATTTCACTTTCCAAATTCTGGTTTGCGAGTTTTTTCACCCACTGGGCCAAGATGGATCAAGATAAGTTTGAGAAAATGCTGAATATCATTCAATATGATGAACTCAAAACAGGCTGCAATGTACATCTCTACAGGATACATTATTATAAAACAGATGCCAAGAACAAAAAAGTCAAACCTGCGAATTAAAGTCTCCTTTAACATCCTCATTCAGTTCTTGCAATAATACACATGCTGATTCAGCTCTCGACTAGGAAACAAACAACAAATCAAGATGGCTGAAACCAAGTCATGGATTTAAAAGGGACAACTAGGGGCAGTTGCCCCCCCTTCACCACGCTTAAACAGGTCAGACACCCCCTTTTTGAACTTTTCCACCTTTCAATTTGAGACCAGCAATCATACACAGACTTTATCATCACTGCTTTAACATAATTGCTTTGAAACTCTTCTTTGGTGTAAATAAAGGACGTTTTGTCAGTAGCTTGGGTCAGAAACTATTGTCTACAGCTTACTCTTGTCAACAAATTTCAAAAATGTATTAGCACCCTAATTATTACTGCCCTCCTTTTCAGATTTGCTCTTGGATCTGCCCCTGCAATACCCTAATACCATAACCTGAGAAAATCAGAAATAGTCATAGTACAGATTGCAATAACCTTGAAACATCTGCTTAGTAATAACCTCATGTATCCTATCCTTCCAATTAGGAATCTCAGCCTAACTCTACTGAATGTTTGGAATACAATTTTCTGTTTCCTGGCCGGAAAGACAATGCAAAATTCAAAGCAATGCTGGAGCAGGTAGAAAGATGAGGTAGAATGACTTGGTGGGGTACATGGATGTGCACAAATGGTGCACATAGTTGTACCAAGTGTAGCAGAATGGAAAACATAAAAGAGACAATGAAAGCAAAGTCAAACAAATGAAAGTATACAGCAGAAGCTAATCATGTACCATGATGTAGAAGGAGGTACATTCTAGAGTAGATGTCAGCGAAGTGGAGCAGATGGATGCATATTGTAAAGGATGTCGATGTGCACAGTTTAGCATGCTGATGTGCACAGTCAACAGAGTCAGAATCACATCAGACAGAAACACATAGTCAGAGCACCATGTCTCTAGGGACTTGCTCAAATATTTCATTTTTAAAGACCAACCTACAATATATTTGGTCAGGAAAATGACAAAGTAGTGTCAGCCTTATTTCCTTGTTTATGCAAAAGTCGTGTAAATGACATCAAGTAAGGTAAACTGTGTTGCAGTGTGGAGTCAACACTATTCCAGTGTGCAATAGACAGTATTACAGTCAGTGGAAGGAAACAACTACTGAAATATAACGTCAACACAATTACAGTTTACAGATTCTCCAATGCAGAACATAGTATGTGTTTACAAAATTGAGAACAAACAGTACATACCAAAGGTATCCTACTTCCCAACAAGACAAATAAGCTTATGAAATTCACTTCTTAATAGACACTTCATATAGCGAGGTTGCTAGGCTACAACCTTTAATAATCGGATAGTAAACACAAAAAGCCTTTAGCAAGTATTAAAAACAAAATGCAACTCACTTGTCCAATTGAATCACTTGACAAAAAGAAGCTGATTAAGAAAAACAAAATTATAAAGTGACTGGAAAGCAAAGCAAGGATTACATGTTCAAGAAAGTAAACAAATGATGTAACGCTTGCACCTTGTACATCAGGTTAAAGGTTAATGCTACAGCTACAGACAATGGTATTACAAAGCTCACAATACCAGATACATGAAGTGTTTGTTCCATCAAAAAAATGATAATAAATGTGATAAAACAATTATCAGTACAGTCAAGTGTTCATTTGGGAAACAAAACAAAAATGGGGACTACCTCCCCCACTTTTTCCAATGATGGTCCTTGAGCTCTGTGGAAATTTGATGAGATCTAAGATTGTACTAAGGAAAAAATGGTATGAATTATTACCTAAAAATACTATTCCCTTTTAACATTTTTAACATATTAATTTCTGTTACTTCACGGGTCCTCCAAATTTCTTTCTCCTCAAAACTTTAAAACCCTTGTATCATATTGTAAACATTGTCAGTTCTTATGAATAACCAGCCATTTCTGAAGGAAAAGACGGTGTCTCATGGCAAGGCCCTAAAGATATTTTTAGGGACTTTTCAAGTTATTGCTTCCCCCTCCCACTTTCTGCCCACTTTCTGCTGGCTTCTTCAAAAAAGAAACATCCAACTTTACAAGTAATGTTATTGAAAAGAACAAAGAGTAAGGACTTTGAAAAGAGATTTTACCCATACTCTATCAATTGGATGTTACAATAGATACCAAGGAGACCACCGATTTGAATGCCAGCAAAGTAGGAGCATTGAGTAAATTTATGATTGTAAACACAAATGCACTAAGGAGGCTAAAACTGAAGAACACAACGTACAAAAGAGAAATGGTAGTGTTATGACAAGACAGGATAGATAAAAAGAGAGGAAAGACGATGACAATCATATGAAGCTTTCTCATTATCAATAACAAAGGAAATGCACATAAAAGTGCAATATATTATCTTTAAAGTTTCAAAATATGCTCTCTATTGACACACTTGAATTGAACACATGAAGTAGTTAATGAATGACATGAACTGCATTAAAGATAAAAGCAACCAGGAAAAGTGTCTACCACAATTTATTAAACCTTACTTATTGCTAACATCCTCTTCTGAAATTGTGTTTCCATCAACTACAGTAAATGCCTTGATGCCTATAATAGAAACAAACTCAATAAATTCACTACATGACATTCAACAGATTTCAAGCTCAGAGTTTTTAACTCCAAACTGAGATTTACAAAACTGTGACTTAAAAAAGACTTTATAAAAAGAGGTAACTTTTATTAACAAATATCACCAGCATAAAAAAGTGCTTTTCACACAAAATACTGAGCAGAAGTTTCTTAGCTTATCAGCACAGCATCATAATAATTGTGACAAGATCCGATTGAAGCATGCAGGTATTTACAAGTCTCTACTGCAAATAAATGCAATAGTCACTGTAATGGTCATTTAAGATGCAAATCCTAACCAGTATGAACTAGACTTTTTGTAGATTAGGAGAAAGCTTTAAAAGAGTATCAGGAACCATTGCTTTAATTCCTATGAGGAGATCAAGGGTTAAAGAATGCTCCATCAGAGCTGTTCCACTGTTTTATACTGGTGCTAATTGCTATCTGTTTAAGTGATGATAATCTAGTCCAAGTACGATTGCATTGGACCAATATAGACCCTTTGATATTCACCATAGTGTATAGGAAACCTCAAGAGAAATTAGATCATGACGTATAGACTGATTCCATCATGCCAATGAGTTCTAATTATCTAAAGATTTAATTAACGTAAAAGCTGGACATTTCGGGTACAACTTTAGTAGGAAAAGGGTCAAGAGTCAACCAAAAAGTCAAAACAGTGGGTAATGGTAGAAATCTAGAAACATCAAAAAGAGGGAATGTTTCATATGAAGGATAGTTGTTGGCAGCAATAATGTCTGTCCGAGGGCTGGGGTAAGTTGAGGTGATTACTGCCTGTGTTATTAAGCAGGAGCTAAATGTAGACTTGTTCAGATTTCCTTCCTCATTATTGAATCTATCCGATTTATTGGTCCATTCCATTCATTTGAATGAAGAGTTCCTTGTTATTGTTGCCTTCTGGGATTTACATGTCGTTAGTGTCAGGCAGACATTTGATGTTGCTTTGTAAAGTTTCAGTGATTTTATTCATTAATAACACAACAAATTATATTTAAATGCAAGTCTTCATAACAATATACATGCAAACAAGTTCATGTGAAAGATGTGCAAATATTTACCAGGTAAAATAAGGCACTTTAGAGTTTCTGTTCCAACTGCTGTTGCATTAATCAAGCACACACTGCTGTTCTCAAGAGCACGTTGGCCATGATCACCCCACAGCCTAACAATTACAAAAAGCAGATGGTTACAATAGAATACTCAAGTGAAGAAATCATAAAAACCAATTTTTAGAATGTACAGATTTAAAGCACATACTTAGAAAGTGTATCATAAAATTTTACACAATTCATCATACATTATCAGAGATATCCCAAGTCAATGACCAATTAATTTCCAGTCAATGACCAATTAATTTCCAGTATTTTAAGTCTTGTTCCAAGCTAAGAAGACAGTGGTTCTATCTTCCAATTCTCATGTTTTAGGCCATTCTCTTCAAATTAAAACGAAATTTTACATAAATTGTTATTTTTGGAGGCTTTACAAATCCAAGATCAGAATATATAAATTCTACAAATATATTTCTATGGCATCATCACTTAAGTCCTGTATAAGTGAAATCATGTTACCATATATTATTTTCAAAAAATAACAAGTGTTGATAACAGCAAATAAATGAATGTTTACCATGCATTAAATAACAAACTGTAGCATTTATCTTCCCATTGAGGAACAGATAAAATAAATTTGCCTTCAAGACACTTATGTGTCCTAAATAGCTATAAACCTGGGAAGAACACCTTGTGGTGCATTGCTGGTATAACGTAAAGGCCCCAAACTATGCCCCATTTTAACAATGTCCAGGCTTAAATTGAGTGGCAAACTACAGGGTGATTCGACTCGGGTTACAGCTCTCCTTATGCATTTCTAATCATTGTCTCCTGACAAAATAGCTCAGATCTCTTGTATTCTCTGCTGCTAAGAAAGTTACTTTTTAGGGTAGAAAAATGCTAATGCATGAAACTGTCTTACACCTTTGCAATTATCCAAGTCAACAATGTCCTCTTGTTCAATGTATTGTTACCATTGTTTCAGTGCTGTCAGCCTTCAAATTCTAGATAATCTTTAATGATGAATACTTGAAATCATGGTTCAAATGTTATCTTCTTTCCTACAATCACACTTACATCCATGTCCTCCTTCTGCATATTTTCATATTTGTTTCCTCAAAGGTTTTTACTGGTAGTCATCTTAATTTTTTTTTAACTTCATTCTGGTATATATTTAACTAATTATACAAATACAAATCTCTCTATTGTTAGGTAACTTGTATTTAGCTGGCCTAATTACACGTTTGTCAATCTAAGAAAAGAAAAAAAAAGGAAAAAAAAGATAACTACACACAATTAGTAAAATAGAAGGTCCAGATTAGTCCAAAGTTTGTTGAGCATACAGAAAATGTAGTAGGTCGTATGGATGATTACAGTAGTTAGTTTAACTATCATGTAATTAAGATGCTGTTTGCTGATAGTCAAATCATTACACATCTGGATGAATGAGT
>JANTCA010003879.1:0-10519 GCA_024741275.1 Chironex yamaguchii | reverse complement strand
GGAGGGGAGAGGAAGAAGGGGCAGGAGGAGGAGGGTTTAGGAGGGAAAGGGGGAAAGGGGGGAAAGGAGGGAAAGGAGGGGAAGGAGGGGAAGGAGGAAGAGGGCGAGGAGGGGGAAACGACAAAAATGACGATAAGAAGGATAAGGCTGGTGCTGCTGATGATGATGACGATGGCGGCAGTCACGATGAAAATTTTAAAGGTGACAAAAATGACTTCAAGTTCATTAATTAAACTAAGATTTGCAAAATTTATTTTTTGCGGGCAAACGGGTCATATTTGATACTAAATGACATTCATTCTGGTTTACTTTTCAAAGTCTATGCAGCATATTCCGGGTGCAATAATCGTAGGCATCTAATCTTCTTAAACAACTTAACAGTCACAATTTCAATACGAGGCCAGTGTAACTCATGACACGCATCAGCATCAAAAATAAGAAATCTGGGTAAGACAGACTTTGTATCTAGTGGGCACTAGGATACATGTGATTGTCAGTTTGGCACTAGTGACATCCCCTGGCAAGCCCCTCTAAAAATACCTGAAAGCAACGTGGAAGAGACCTAACCAGACGGCATGATATTCGACAACAGTCGTGATGCGTGTGATACTGATGAAGCAACTTCTTTGTCGGAAGACTCTCTTTGATACCGACGCCGCTTAATTACCCAACTTCATACAAACCTTGTCTTGGTTTCGCTTTTGATTCTGTTGGCGTTTTGTGCTGTTATAAGAAAGGCGAAAAAAGAGTAATTATCATGAGTTTATTACTATTCACAACAGAAGGGCAACTGTTCTGAAAGGCTGAAATCATTACTAGTCTAATCCAAATATCAAATATCAAGTCATACCAGCTGACCTCATAATTTTAAACTTACAGTGATTATTAAAACTTGGCTTACAGGATATTACAATAGAGAATTTGTGCAGGCGAATGAAATATAAATAATAGAGAACAAAAATAGAAAGTTGATCTTGAGCACAGACGTAGTTTTGCTTTGAAATGGGAATCAAAGATAGTATGTGTAAAAGATACTGACGGAACGGATCAGCGTCGGTGGAGCGGTCGTCTAAATGCGCCTGCTTATGACTGCGGTATAACTATGTGATGCAATGGTGTTTGGATAACTGGGCTTAGTCATCAGCGCTGTAATATTTAGCAAGAGTCTTCCAGTATTGAACATAACAACAGTTCTAACCATCATTATAGAAGCTAATAAATCCATGTTAATTACCCCAATGTTGATTTTTATCGTCTGTCCCTCTTTAAAACTGAGATCAAGCTTGGGCGTGTCATCCTTTTCAACAACATTAGATTGCTTCTCGCGTCTAAATGAACGAAAAGAACATGAATGAAGCATTCTTTATACTACCTGAAAACATCATCATCTGGCATAGTTGGGCAGGTTGTATACAAACATTTATCATAGACAGACTATGACAACATAGGTTCTGTGCATACAAGCTTTCAAAAAAGTGCAGCAGTTATAAAGGTAATTCATCTCAATACAATCACTGATACCAAAATAGGTGCAAATTAACCTAGCTTATTCAATCTACCACTCGGGCATATGTACTGGTCTAGCGCAATGCAAACGACTTAAAAGAGCCGAACATTTAAATATGTATATACGTATACAACTATACATGTATATATTTATATGCATTATGTGTATGTGTTTGTATGTATAGATTTATATATGTATATACGTATTTTATGTATACTAAATGTGTAACTATATGAGTATATATGCATAAATATACATATGTATGTGTGTACGTGTTAAAAATATTAATATAGATAGCAGGTTTCAACGACATTGCCCTATTGGAGTGAAAAGCAATGCACGCGCGACCTTTCGATCTAATAATTTTGCATGCAAATTTTGTCCCACGATCAATACCTTGTGGTCAAAAATATTGGCAAGCCAGGCCCTGCACAATGATTTGCGCTCGTCTCTTTCCTAGAGCGTACAAAGCATCAGCTCATATGTGGACTGTTCCACCACTGACCCAGTGACAACGAAAGGTATGTTACGTAAACATATATTATACAGCCTCAAATTTGCATGAAATAAAACGAGTGAAAAAAATCATCACTGAGGCCGACCTAGGGTATACTCAGTAATATTAATTACTTACTTAGATTTAGTTCCACCGACTCCGACAGCAATATTGGGCTAGTAGATGGTGCTAAGGGAAGGTGGTTGGGTATAAGTCAAGCGACCTTACCCCATTAAAAAGTCGACCACATTTATCACCTAAGTGACAATAACTGGCAGACATGCTCGACTCTGCTGATAACTAGACCCCACGATGATAACCTATATTTCGTCATCACCTCACAACACTTCAACTATGGTGGACTGAGCCGAGTCTCAAGTTGCGTACCGCTGAGATACTGAAGCGGCGATGCTTTAAGCTCCTAATATCAACCATTTTTGATCACAAGTTCATTTTTAAACTACATCAAGCTGCAAACAGAAAATTCGTCGAGAGGCCGTTTTACTCTTTAGTAGTAGCACGGTAACTTTAGGTGTCTGTCTTGTATTTATTCGGCAAAAGTAGAGTGCAGAATAAGGAACAATGTATTTGCTTTCGAGTTCACAGCCAGAAAAAACACCCTTCGTGTATCTTACGGCACCGGCCTTTACATTTCTTCTACACCTGTCGCGAATGCTGTTCTGCTAAGTGAACTACCTAACTATTAATCAAAAGACTTTCCGAAGTGAAAATTTCATCAATTTCTACAATGAAAATATTACCATTAACTTCTTGTCAAAACTAATAACTGTGACCACAAAATTGTGACGTATTTGCAATTTAAGCTCAACACTAAATCCTCATAAAAACATGTAATTACCATTTTTTGCTTAGATCTCAGACAAATCTTAGCCAGGAAACATGTGGGAGGTAATCAGATGTCACCTTAGAAGCATAATATGTCACAATCATACTTAAATGTCAACATTCTTCTAAATCAATGATAGACTTTGCGTCTATCTATTCAACACCTCAGCTGTCCTTTTATCAAACTATTGACAATATATTTCCCTTTCTAACCTCGGCATTGTACTTTCTGACAGCTGCTAAGATTGCCTGCGACCAATAAAAAGTCTTCGCGACGCAATGAAAGGGCCAGGTGTGATTGAACGATCTCTTTTTCAACATACCTGAGTAGCAAAAACTTCACTGGCAAAATATAGGACTGTACAACAAAGTATAGTATACTATAATCCAGTGCCTTACAATACGCTATAGTACAGTATAATATTTGTTTTGAAATATTTATATTTATCCTCCAATGTCATTGCCATCACAACAGGTGGTTACGTACCGTCACGTGACTATATAAGTAAGACGGCCTTTTTGTTCACTAATACATTCAACTCACTTCCTTCCATCGGTAAGTGATACTCTTCCACAAGATTTGCAGACTTCTTCCATACTATCATCAAATCCGTCAATCTACGATGATAAGCAAGCCCTCTCGCCCTCTCTACTTGAAGACTCTGCTTTGTGCTTACTGAAAAGCTGCTAAGCTGGGAAGCATTATGTAGCACTTTTTAAGTCTTTGGTACGACCCGGTCGTGCCTTGGAACCCACAACCATGAACAAACTTTTTGTGGTGCAAAACTTGAAAATCGCCTTGAAAATTTGCGACATCGCGCCAAAAACATCGCTTTCGAGTATGTTTTAGCGCAATGCTGCAAATTTTCAAGGTGATTCACTTGTTCGTATCTTTTTGCGATGCGTTGTAATAAAATACTACACATACTTCTGTAGCAATATCTTGTCTAATAATTTCTCAAAAGTAGTCAATTGTTTTTAAAAAAACACTAGAATAATAGTTCATTAGTTAAAGTCTCTTTCTCTGGAGATTATTATTCTTATATCTATTAATAGATTACGTTTTCCACCTGAAACATCAATTGCTACTGTTTTAGATAAAGGTACACGTAATTGATCTGCCCTACTAATTTTTTATGACAATCTTCACAAAACCGTCGTTTTAAAAATTGCGTTGTCACAAACGCAAGTCGCAAATTACATCTTCCCTCCTTTTTCCTGACACAACTCTGCTATTCAAGATCTGGTCTCATATACCAATAGCACCCAAGAGAGAGTTCTCCATTCAGTTCTAAACCCCTCTCTTTCTCTCTAAATACTGTAACATACAATACAATCCTCTTAGCCAACCTTATGTTGACACTTTTCACACCACGACACTTCATCAAGCCAATAAGTGCACTGTGGACTCATACGTCACAGGATCTCGAATTTGTCAAGTGATTGGCTTACTGCATTCATGCTGTATTTAACAAGGTAAACCTGGCCATTACATCAAGTTATCTTGGTAGTCCACCTCCTTTTTCATAGCTTGATGCCTCCATTCCCATAGCTTGATAGTGAGATTTTGGCATCTGGCAAATATATTTTAGCTTATAGGATTATTTTCCACTTACGATTACATTCGTCAGACAGGCGGCGGTTGTCTACAAGCATGCGCAAAGAGTCCGTAATCGCAGCCACTGCCTATCAGCTATCGATTCAAAGTTATCACCCAGAGCACCGATCTAAACGGTGACGCCCACCTCCGTTTCCTACGACTTTATGGTAAACGGCTGCGCAAGCAAAGTGAATACTACAGTAAGGGGGTTAGTACATCGGTAACACCTTTTTAAACTTCCACAGTCCCATCCGCGAGCGTTGAATGCCAAGCAGCCGGCATTAAGTACAATTTTTTAAGTCAGGTATGACCCGTTCATGGATTAGAACCTACAACCTTGTACACTGTAACCCTGTTACTGAGCACGGTAACACTATGCTATTGCTACGGTGTTTACTCCCATGTGCCTGATTTGTAAACGTTGTCTGATACGACAGAGATTCTTGAGAAAAATGATGTCAGTGTCTGTACCTATACATACTAATACCAAATTTACATTTGCCACTTGGTAAAACATGACTACCATAAATCCTGAAGACTCCATGCTTTTCTAATAACAGATTTTGGTCAATTCTCAGTATGAATATGTAGAGGAGGACTATGTAAGGTCATACATTGTGAGGTATAGCACACGAAGACTGTAATGCGGTAGATTGCTGACGTAAGAATCTTCCGGTATTGGTGAAGGCCCTACCAACCTTAAGCAATAGTAGTTGACGCCAAGTCTGTTTAATGGACATCTATGGTAAAGTAAGCAAGCATATGGACACGTGCAAGCGTTTAAATTCACTCCAAGCCGTAAAAATCTTCTAACACTACTAGGAAAGTAATAGTATAGTATATTTGGCGCAACCCTAAGCCACCACAGGACAGGCCATATACACGTAATGCAGTGAGCGCGGGGCAGCATCGTCACCCTTCCTGAAGCAGACCTACGGTGCAGGCAACTGCCACAGAAACAGCACATCGAGCATACGCGACACATCCGCAAACCGCGTAGAATGGCGAAGACTCGTGAGGGGCCAGGCCACATAGGATGTTCACCATCCAGACTTCGTGCATTAAGTTCAAGTAAGTTCAAGTATCCCATGAAAGACAAACTCACTTTTGTTCCACATCGGATGTTCACCATCCAGACCTCGTGCCTTCAGCTCAATTTCAAGTACACAGTGGATGCGCTCTCAAACAGCACTTAGTGACACGACAGCGAATAACAATTGAAATACTTTTGTCAGCGATCCTGTAGTAGATTCCAGACACAAGAACTCCCGCACTTCGTTACCATTGATAGAAAAAAACACCCAGCTTACAACATGCTAACTACGTGTCATGAAGGAGGAAGTTTTGGTAACTACTAAGTTGGTCAATACATAGTAATAGGCAAAACATCTAGCTTGAAGGGAATTACGTTGGTTGTCATGAACGATATCATCCATGCTAAAATTGCCATATTTACAGATTCCTGCACAGTAGAGGTACGATAAATTTCTCTGCCATTTATTGCTGATAAAGATTTCAATATTTATACTTTAATGATGAAGAAGGCTTACTTGAAATGATCTTGCAATGCTACATTCATGTCAAATGAATCTCCCCTGTCTGTAAATCCCATACCAATAAAAGCATGCCTTCCTGCAAAAGAGAAAAAAAATGCAAATCCTCTAATGACTCTTTTCATCTACTGATACCATGGCATCAAGGCCACACTATCCTTAATCATGAATATAATATATATATTATATGATATATGATATATGATGTATATATATATATCTATATATATATACATCATATATCATATAATATATATATAATCATCCCAAAATTACTGTATGCCATAACAGCAAAATCAGTGACCCTAAGGGTGTCCTTGATAATAATTTCTAATTATTTAAAAGCTACGTTCAACCAACTCTTTGCAAATGTGATGTGATGAGGTGATGAGGGTACTACGAATGACAATGAGATGCTTGCCAAAACCTTTGTGGTTTGTCAAGAGTGAAGCTTAAAGCTCTTACGTACCTCTATTACCATGCTAAGTTTTATTCTACTTGACAAGGTATTTGTACGTTTTACTTTTAACAGGCTACTGAAGAACAAGAAACTGTCTGCCCAGGAAAATCAAGTGTTCTTAAGGACTGATTTAGAGTTAGTTTGTGAGCTGATTGGCCGT
Organism: Chironex yamaguchii; assembly: GCA_024741275.1. NCBI lineage: Eukaryota > Metazoa > Cnidaria > Cubozoa > Chirodropida > Chirodropidae > Chironex > Chironex yamaguchii. The sequence goes on along the minus strand of JANTCA010003879.1, from coordinate 3,897 downwards.
GTTTGCTAAATTCAAAGAGACACCATTTTAAATGACCAAGGAGTTGGATCATATTAGTCAACAGCCAACATTCAAAAATAATATAATTGCCTCATATGACATTCAGTGTAATACGCAATGGTAAAATACAGGTCTGTCTGCAAATTAACAATTCATAGTTGCTCTGAAAATGAAGAAAACACTTCCCTTAAATATGCCTGTATTGAAAGGAAAGAGATTTCATTGTATCGCAACATTGTTGATGTGATCACACAAACATTCTTGCCTCTCCAACTGCACCCTATCAGATCAGAAATAATTTAACTCAAAGGGCAATGCTAGAAGGTCTTGACAGGTAAGCAAAATAATGTACTTTTTAGCGGAAAACTTTGATTACAAATAGGTTTTCTCATTTGAGTTGCTAGACACTCATACCCAGACATGTTTAACAATGTAAGTTTGTCTTTGCAGCTTACTCCCTAAGAGTTTACAAATTACATATTTAATCAATAAATAAAGATTAATATACAGAAAAATACTCTGTTGTCACGTAATAATAGTATATTGAGTGTTTACAAAACGATATTTACAGACATTACAGGCATTTCTAGAAATGGTGTTTAATTGTCCTTAGCTAATTGCTGAGGGAGTAAACTCATTTGCTTTAACTTGACATAAATAGTTTTAGTATGTATATCCTCTCAGCAGTGACAAAATGATAACAAAAATGGTTAGTTGTAAGCAGAAAGCTGTCAATCTAGACACAGAATATAATAAAGCTTACAGAGTTGAAAAAGAAGTTTATATAATAAGGGCATCCTGGGCATGCTGAGCATCCTGGGCATGGTGTACATTGGGCAGTCAACAGCCCCTACTGAATGCTATCTGCACCTTCTTTCTCAACTGTATCATATCTTTTGTTCGTCACCTTCAGATCTTTAAATTTTCTGCACCATGTTGTTTTCAGTCTTCCTTTCATTCTTTTCCCCCAGATGATTTTGAGGGGTCCCTGTCTTGGGATGCAGCTGTTTTTGAGAAGTGTGTGGGGGGGAGGGGGGAGGGGGGGTGCCGGCCAGTCTGACTATCAGTAAATGGCCTCAGTAAATCTGTATTTCAGTTTAAAAATGAAGCTCATCAAAGGCATATATCATCCTATACCTTAGTAACTCTGGTTCATCTCTGTTTAACCTGGTTACAGCGTACTTCCAATCTGACATACTAAATCAGCTGGTCTCTTGAAGTATGTTAAACTGGCGCATCTCTGGATTATACAGTATCAGCTTAACAATGCACTTCACCAGCAAAATATCTTCACATCAACAGACATAATTTAAATACAACTAAAAGTCCATAAAGGATATTTTCACTCACCACCATCATCCTGAATTTTTACAACAAAATATCTACTGCTATCTAATACTGCTTCAATTGCTACTCCAGGGTAGTCAGTGATTGGAGCTTGAGCAAATAATTCACCTGAAAAAAATGATGGAGACTTTAATTCAATTGCACTTTAATTAATTCATTCATTCATTCTCTAATTTGTTCACTTAGTTATTTATTCACTTATTTGTTTATTTAATATCTAAATAAACAAATAATTATATAATTAAATATTTATTTATTCATTCAGTCATTCATTCATTCTCTAATTTGTTTACTTATTTATTTATTTACTTATTTATTTGTTTGTTTATTCATTTGCTAATTCATTTATTTAAGCTCTGGGAAAGTACTCCTATTGCTATGGTCCATCATTATCATATCACATTTTCCTACTGCAAAAATCTTGAAATCAAATGACATTGTTATCTTTCAGTAGCTGTAATAGGCAGTACTCTATAAACAGTAGGGCTGTCTAACAAAACATTACGGGATTATTTTTTTAAGGGAATAAATGAACCTTTAAAGAAGGTGCAAATATGTATAAGGTATGTGAAGGAAGTAGTGATGCATTTGCAGACGAGGAAGAAGTTTTGAGTTACCAAGATTTTCAAACACTTATCATTGAATTTCTGTAATTTAATCCGTTATGTGAACGAAAACAGCACACCAATTGTAGCTTAAATCCACTGTCTCGTCTTGCAAAGATACCATAAAAGGTTACAGATTGTAATAAGGTGTAAGGGTAACTAACTATCAGGCCATTTACAGGGCAGTAAAAGTAGGGGTTCCAAATGGGGACTCACAAATAAGGTGGACTATTAAAAACGAAACGTGTTTTGATTATTATTGAGTGAAAGTTTGTGTTTGGACACTAAGAGAATTTCATAAACAAGTAAATCAGAAAAAGGAGATAAATATAACACACGAAAATCATTGAAGGAACCATGGTGATATGAAGAACTCAAACTTTCCAATATACTGGAGAAAGAGGGGTTAGACAACTTCTTCCTTGTAAAAGCGGAAATTCCTAAACGTTCTAAGGCTTGCACATGCATGTGTTGCAGTTTGGCCTGTATAAGAAGCGTTGCAGCTTTTACACATTATTTGATAGACCACAAGATCTCAAACATAAAGGGATTATGTTTTCCACCTGGAATATTTATTGCATCTTTCTTAGCATTTTATGGTACGACCATGTACTTCTTGTTTCAAGTTTCCTATCAGTTGTTAAAATCAACATCAAACTTCAAAATCCTAAAAGGATGTTTGTAAATATATACTGTGTTTGTATATCTCAGTTTGTGTAACAAAGCTTGTGTAAATTAATTAGTTGAAAACAACATATTGTCATAGAGATATATAAAGGTATGTAAAATATTTAATGCAAAATTGAATCTAGTCTTAATGATAAAAAGTTAAAGAGAACATGTGCTCAAAGAAGTATGGCAAGAACCAATCAGATTTAAAACTAAAGCATTTTAGCACCAGATTATTGTTATGGTCAAAACACAGACCTGAAAAGAATATACAGCTGAAATAATGGTATAGTGGAATTTAGACTTTGAAAAGGCTTGTGTTGCAAAACTGAAACTCGAGTTGCAAAACTACGAAAAAGATTGCAAAACTACAACTCATATGGCAAAACTACAAAAAGGTGAAAAAACTACAACTCATATTGTAAAACTACAAGTAGAATTGTAAAACTACGAAAAAAGTTGAAAAACTACAACTCATATTGCAAAACAACAACTAGTATTGCAAAACTACAAAAAAGGTTGAAAAACTACAACTAATACGGCAAAACTACAACTTGTATAGCAAAACTACAAAATGCTTGAAAAACTACAACTCATACTGCAAAACTATAAAAAAGGTTTAAAAAGTACCACTCATATTGCAAAACTACAACTCATGTTGCAAAACTACAAAAAAGGTTGAAAAACTACAACTCATATTGAAAAACTACAACTCATGTTACAAAACTACAAAAAAGGTTGAAAAACTACAACTCTTGTCATTTACCCGTAATTTTGTCTTCAAACTTCATGAAACATTTTCCACTTTTGTGCACTATTCTCATTCTACCTGTCCAATCAGGTTGATCAAGTTTCCAGTCAGCAGCCCTAAAAAATGGCACAAAAGGTTGTGTAGGAGCAAAACCTATATATGACTACAGATATTCTTTATTCAGTTCTCATCAGTTAAACTTGATACACTAAACTTAACTGAGACAAAGTTACTGAGGATTACAAAGAATTGTGAAACCCCAACCCAGCCATCGCACTAAATTCTACTTTGGACTTTGCCATCATGGCACAAAGGTTTGATGAAGGACTTTCGAAGTCCTTGGCATCACAAGACGAAACCCAGCAGTGGGTAAGGGGAAATTCATTAATTTTTGCTGTGTTTGTGCCGTGTTGGCTTTTAAGGCTGAGGATTACAAGTTCGAGCCCGGTCAGCTCCCACTTAGCGCAGCTATTGTGGTAATGCTCCACTCTTGACAAATATATGAAAAGCACTTAATACATATAT
>JANTCA010003878.1:0-10519 GCA_024741275.1 Chironex yamaguchii | reverse complement strand
TATATATATTGTCTACTCAAAAAAGTGTAGAAATATTTTATATAAGCCTCAAGAAATACACCAATTCATTGACGTTTCGATCTTATCTTCATCAGAATACCAATCAGGAGTATTGCAATTATTATTCATATATGTATCTTTCAACTATAACACACCCACCATGTCTCAAGACCATAATATTTGCCACAAATTTATTAGCTATATGGAGAGAGCCCAAACAATATAAGACAGCACACTCTGTATCTTCCCATTCTGAGTTGCTTATTCTGAGTTGGTTATCAATACACACATCTTGGGATTAAAAACTTCTAGCAATTCACTAGCAAAAGTGTCCCACTTCATTTGATAACACTGCAATTGATTTTGTGATTGGCTTGCAACACTTATGGTATTTTGACACTTATGGTATTTTGTGGGATTTTGTGATTGGATTGCAACCCTTATGGTATTTTTAGATCAGCTTGCAACCCTTATGGTATTTTGGTGATTGGCTTACAACCCTTGACATTTTTTATCGATTGGCTTGTAACAGTCATGACATTTCTTGACTGGTTTGCAACCTTGGAACCCATGATTTTAATAAGTCATGATTAATGCTCCTATGTTTTTTGTGAACTCTCCAAAATCTATTTATTGGCTCATGTGTAAGCACAACAAGTTTAGAGCTTTACAAGGGATCCTTCAATTCTTGTCCGACAGGATAATCAAGTAGCAGCCAAAAGAAGAATGCCACATGCATGGAAATGAGGTTGTGGGCAAAAATCAACTGATATATAGGCTTGCAACACCTTTCATTAATACAATTATGACAGTTACAGAAACAAGTTGCTGTTACAGCTAGACTGCTAATACTACAGCTACCACATCACTAACACCGCTCCTACTATCACCACCACTACTATCACATGACCATCACTACCATCACCACCACTAATGTCACAAAACTATCACTACCACCACTACCATCACCACCACTAATGTCACAAAACTATCACTACCACTATTAAACCAACACTACCACTATCACAACATCATCACCACTACTACTACCATACCTCCATTGCCACCACAACCACACCAGAATTCCCACAACCACCACTATCACACTAGAATTTCCATCAACATTACCAAACCACCATTACCACAGCTACTATCCCAGCATCACCACCACTACTACACCAACATTACCACCACTACTACCACCACACCACCTCCACACCACCTCAACACCACCTTTATAACCACATCTACATCAACATTACCACCACCACACCGCCACAATCACCATTATAACCACTACCATACCATCACCACCACGTCACCATCACCACACCACCATTATAACCACTCCCACACGACCATCACCACTGATGTTTCTCATATTACTTTGATGTTTAATGAAGTACACATTGTGTACACATTCGGAATCGACAAATTCTTTTCTTTTTCTGACATGCAATCTTTCTGTGGTAAGAGATGCATATTCCAAAAAGATGCTCTTGGCAAATCCTGAGAGTCTTGCAAACATTATGATAACACAGGCGATTTTTGAAGAGGCATTTCACTTTGCAGCACGATTTTCTTATCTTGCATTTTTGACATTTTTTCTTCACACATTGACATTTCTTCTTTGGCTTGCACTCAATCTTGTGGCATGTCACGAGCTTGCATTTTCGGATAGGGCGACATATTTTGTGGACCTTTGGATCATTTGAAGTTCCTAAAAGAGTAGAATCACTTCTAGACAAGATTGCTCAAAAACAAATACAAGCAGGGTTAAATCTACACTTTTGTGCGTAACATTACACTATAACTTGACATGACAATGACAAACGTACTACACTTTTGCAACACTGCAGCATAATATCTTACATATCAACAAAGTATAGTATAGCACAGAAACTTAAAAAGTGCAATATAGTATTTCTTTTTATAGTAAAGTATAGTATAGTATAGTATAGTATAGTATAGTATAGTATAGTATAGTATAGTGTAGTGTAGCATAGTATAGTGTAGTATAGTATAGTATAGTATAGTATAGTATAGTATAGTATAGTATAGTATAGTCTAGTATAGTATAGTATAGTGTAGTGTAGTATAGTGTAGTGTAGTGCATTGTAATGAAGTGAAGAGTGGTGTAGTGTAGTTTAGCGTTGTGCAGTGTAGTGAAGTGTAGTGTAGTGTAGTGTTGTGCAGTATTTTGAGGTGTAGTATAGTTTAATGTCGTGTAGTAAAGTGCAGTGTAATGCAGTGTAGTGTGTTGTGTGTAGTGTGTAGTGTGTAGTGTAGTGTAGTGTATAGTGTAGTGCAGTATTGTACAGTGTACCGTAGTACAGTGTAGTGTGGACTATTATAATGTATACTATTGCGAAGATGTGTAATTTAGTTCAATGTAGGCTTCTGTAGCATAGTGCTGTGTGATGTAGTGGATCTAATCTTACGAAGTGGAGTATAGTGCAGTGCTGTAAAGTTGTGTAGTGTAGTTGAATGCCATGTATTGTAATGCAGTGGAGTGTACTGTGGAATAGTGTAGTGGAGTGAAGTGAAATGAAGTTATAGAAACGAGAAGTGTGATTCAGTGGGTTGCAGTGCAGTGGGTTGCAGTGCAGTGGGTTGCAGTGCAATGGATTTCAGTGCAGTGTCGTGTAAATTAGCGTAGCATATTATAAGATACTGTCTATAGTTGAATGGGGTGAACTCAGTTGCATTGGATTTTAATGGAGCGTTGAGCAGTGTTTTGTTAATGAATTCTTCATTGCATGTATTCTTTGAAAACTAGGCAAAACAATCGTTTCCTCTCATTTGTCGACACTGGGTTTAATTCGTCCAAGTGAGCTCCCTAGTTCAATCTTTTTGGCAAGAGTCGCTGTCCCTCCAAATAAGCAATAGTGTGGCGTCTCCTTCCCAGCTACACCAGCCATAATCCGTCCTGACTTGGGTCCGATTCGAATCTACAATACAAAAGGTAAAACAAAAAACTGTACAGAAAAATTTCAGAACACAACGTGGAACACTGAAGAACACCAGCATTTAAAGCATAGGTATTAGAAGAGTAATAATAATGAACCACTTTGACTTTTTGCTCACATAGAAAGGGAGTAGCGATATATATCATTGGACCACTTACATTAAATTCACGATGTTTTTTAACAGACCAAAATGCCAGACCTTTTCTAAAGCATGGGAGATCTCTAGTGCAACTGCATAAAATTATTAAGGTCCCTTGTGACTGTACAACATCAGCAAAGGCCTCCACTGGTGAAGGTCATTTAAAGCATGCAAGGCAATTGCCGTCAACCACTGACAAATATGTCAACAGAAGTGAAGTTATGCTTCATTTTCAACACTGACTGGGGCACAACAGGAACAAGGAACACCAAACCTTGACTAAATACTTGTCTTATCAAAATGAACATGATACTAGTAAATAACAAGGCTTCTTGTCTCAAATAACTGGCTCTGTCTCTTTCCGTTGTCTCACTTTTATCTTCTCTTTCTTCGATATATAATTTTGATACAAGACACATACTTAAATGCTGAATACAGAAAAGCAATGTTGTTTAGCATATGACATCCATGAGTATTTTAACAAGAAAATTCGGTCCTTCGTAGTCTTACAGACAGAAAGAAACAGGCATCTGCTGCTAAAAAAGGACAATTTGAAGAACGGTCTTTAAAAATATCAGTATGACAGACTAAAGAGGACAAGAGAGACTCTTTAATACACATCAAACTCTAATAGCTTTAGCTTGAAATCAGCATCTTAAAATATATGGTTAAATATTCAGAAACACGTTCAAGGATACAGAAGATGACAACAACACACAAAAACTACACCGTAAGGAAAGTTGTGAACATTTGTGCATGAAGTCATAAGCAGCTCCATTTTTTTCTGCTGGAATGAACTACATACTAGGAGTCAGCAATTAAACCATTAGAATCAAAATGTTTCATCAGAATGCAGTTTAGATGGAGGAACGATCTAGCTGTTCCAATTATCGGAAAATTGTCGTTAACTTTGGCGCATTCTGAATTTTCGGTAAACGTTGGCCTGTGGCAGAATCGCATGTTTTGAGAGTCATGTTAGCTTTTAAGCGCGAGGTGGCTGTTCTCTAGGAGGAGGTGATACTTCTCTAATACTTCACTAAAGTTTGCTGGATCTGTGCTTCTATGCGAATTCAAATATTACGTAGTGTAGGTCGCACTTCTCAAAGTTTGTTCGGAATAGGATTAAACAACATACTCCAGTCAGTGTAAGATCAGTGGATTATGATGACTGTAGTTAGGCAATGATTCGCAAATTGTAGTGCCTCGGTACTATTATATATAACCATAAAATAACTATGATTTGTAACTTTACCACCCTTCTGAAGAAGATAACTATTCATCCGCGAATTTTGGACTTGCAAGCTCTTCGTCATGTAGTTAGACTGTTGCAGCGTAAAGGACCGTGACGTCATTGTTCCTTTCGAACTCGTATCTGGAAGGAGGCACATTAAGAGGTCCTTTTTCTTGTAATGGCCGACTTGGTCAGAACCATGTGAATTCGGTACAGAAAGACGAGTGGATTATTGTTTAACGTTTATGCATTCTTGGAGCAAACTAAACTTCATCGCTTTGCTGTATGAGTAGACATGAGTGGAGCTACCCAAGATAAACTGACGAGGATCGCCATCGTTAATAATGATCGCTGTAAGCCCAAGAAATGTCGGCAGGAGTGCAAGAGATCTTGTCCTGTCGTCCGACAAGGTAAGGCACTGGGAAGATTTAATAGTATTTGAACTGGGATAAAAAGAAGTAAGTTTCGTTTAGATATTTGTTTTATGGTTTTGAATGCGTGATCTGGTGTAGAATTTTAAGGAACAAAATCTCTGATGATGTGTGAACTTCAACTTTCGTCGTAACATAACCCAGTTGCTAGTTTGACATCAGTCTTTACAGGTAAATTTTATTTGCCTACCTGAATCCAAGACACAGCAAGGTGGATGTAAATCACTTATGATACAGTGCAACCATCATTGTATTAAACATTTTATAAGATCTGGATTTTTCCAGACTGTATCGTAGAAAGATATGCTTATAAAGTAGACCTATTACAAGTATTGTTCACAATTTTCTTAAGGTGTAGTTTTATTGTGTTGTTGTCGTATCCTGTATCCTTGAACGCGTTTCTGAACATTTTACCATATATTTCAAGATGCTGATTTTCAAGCTAAAACTCTTGTGTTAAAGATTTTTTATTTTTCTGAATTTTGTTAAATTGCAAATTTTGGGAACCAATGGCCTTGTGTTTTAAAAACTTGCCATGACAATCTTAAAAATCACAGTTGAGTCCAACCAAAATTTATAAATTTAACCTTAATTTACATATTTGCTTCTAACTATTGACAACTTTGTAATGAAATGTGAAAGAGACAATACAAACTCCACAATAACAAGGCTGATACACTTTGTGAAGCATCTAGATTTATCTGCCTTGTGCTCTTTAGTATGTCATACTGATATTTTTAAAGAATGTTCTTCAAATTGTGCTTTTTTAGCAGCAGGTACCTGTTTATTTGTGTCTGTAAGACTACAAATTGCCGATTTTCATTTTAAAATACTCATGAATGGCATACGCTAAACAACGTTGCTTTTCTATATTTAGCATTTAAGTATGTATCTTGTATCAAAATTATATATCAAAGAAAGAGAAAGAGAAAGTGGAGATAAGAGAAGAAAAGAGACAGAGCCACTTATTTGAGACACGAAGCCTTGTTATTTACTAGTAACATGTTCATTTTGATTATACAAGTATTTAGTCAAGGTTTGGTTTTCCTGTAGTGCCCCAGTCAGTGTTGAAAATGAAGCATAACTTCAGTTCTGTTGGCATATTTGTCAGTGGTTGACGGCAATTGTCTTGCATGCTTTAAATGAACTACACCAGTGAAAGCCTTAGCTGATGTTGTACAGTTATGTTGATGTTCTTCGTTAGACATAGCCATTGGTCCATTCCCCAGTCCATCATCATTGTCATTGTTTGCTAGGGTTGGAGTAAAAAGCTCCTCCACAGGTTGTTGCTGTAATGATTTGGCATCAAGGTCTGTCATCTTGGCAGGACAGTTGAACAAGCGCTTCACCATTCAGTGTTCTCCCTGGAGCGTTTTTGCATGCGGCCCGCTATGCTGCTCTCATATACCGCTATGCTTCCACCCCTACCGCTATGCGCCACAAACACACTGCTACGCAAACAGAACCAAGTTTTGAATGGCATCGTCGAGAGTTGCATGACAAACATCAAATAACCAGCGAATGTGCTTTGCAAAAAGCCTTCATCAGACTGGACACATGCCACTTCAGAACACAGTGCACTTCTCGTCAGGATGCTGCTACGCACAAATTTTTTCCCTGGGAGAACACTGCCATTTGGGGGCTGATATAGTTATGTCAATCTAGTTTGTAGTTTCATTCTCATTTTGCTTTGCTGGAGTGTTTAAAGGCACGTCATTTACTTTATGCAAGACCGGAGTTTTGGTATTTCAGCTTTTCAACTTTTGAGATAGATTGAATTAAACACAATAATTAGATAGAATATTTACCTCACTACTGTTTTCTACTTGATGATCTTTTATAATTAAGCCTCGAACATTGAAAATCTGGCATCTGCCTATTTACAAAGTAACACTAAGAGGGGTTTTCTAATATTGTAACAACATTTTATCATAATATATACATTCCGGCTATCACGGTCAACCTCTGGACTTTTCAGTATGGTGTCTGCCTTAAACCTTGTGCAAGTTTGGCATATTAAGTTATCTTTTTCGGTTTACTCTAAATACTACTATGTCATCTATGCAGCTGGTGTTTTCAAAATTGACAATATAAAGCTTTACTCAAAATATTCTTCTTCAAATATGTATAAAGGGACTTTTGCTGTGAATTTTCTTGTCTTGAATCCAGTGATCACTACTTGACATGAAACATTAGAACTTCATATGCTTAAAACAGCTACCAAAAGAGCAGAATTAAAAGGAAGTAAATCCTTCAAAACTGACAGATTTAGAGATGTTTAATCTGTGTGATCACATTGGCATAAGCATGAAGCCAAGAATGTAAGCATTTGAATGCATGCACGAGTTGAAAATTTTTGCATTGAAATCTCCCTGGTTATTTAAAAGTATTATGTGTCTAATTTACAGCTATAATTTCCTCTCGATAAAGTCTGGTTTCATAGGAACTACACAGTGTAGAAAGGGACATAAATTAGTTTACAATTATAATGCTACTGTACAACCAAAAATTACTTTTACATCAGAAACTCATGTACACATTTTTTTTCTTCCCAAACACAGTTGAGTTGTAAATTTTTTATTTGATGTTCTTCTGTATATACATGAGTTGGTCCTGTGTTAAAAAGTGGCAATAAAGGCACTTAAAAACCGACTACATTATGTGTAATGTACACTGTAAATATCTATTATTTTAAGAATAGGTTTTTTGTAGACATGGGTGGATAGGAATATTATAGAACTTTGTTGTATTTGGTCCAAATTGTAAGCAATTGTCTTCTGCTGATTAGTAATCCAATAGGTATATTAGTGAATAGTGCTGCACTTGGGTTCATTACAAGTAACATTTGAGTACTGTAGACTATTTTCCCCAATTACCTAGTATTGTATGGATGAGAGACCTGGACATTTGCAACTTGTATTGACAGATAATTAACAGTGTTTGAAATGAGATACTATTGAAGATTGCTCAATATTTCCGATAAGACCACCACTCCAATGAATATATGCTGAATGAAGTTGAAAGTCTAGTAGGGAAGAAAGAGGGATTATTAGATATGGCAAGAAGGAAGATACAATGAGGCCACATGTGCAGCAAAAAAGGATCTTCAAGCAAACAACATAATGAATGGAGAGGGCAAGGGTATGAGAAGAAGAGGCTCAAAAAACTCAGACATGACTCCAAAAAAATCAACCGAACCAAGCCTAGTCAATGATACCAACTTTGATAGAAAAGCAGACTTACTGATTACCATTGGTCTTAAATAAACGTTCCATTTTGGGAGTAAAACAACACACGTGCAGCAAAACACATAGGCAAATTCATTTAGAGGTGTGATTTTTGCAGTTGGGACTTTCTGAAAAGTGCTGTGGGATCTGTCAGTAATAACGGTATATTGAAGAACATTGGTAGTGTCAAACATCAACGTACTGCTTTACTTAAGCAAAACAACCAATAGCATATGTGATGAAAATCACTTCTGACCCTATTTGTGTGTGCCTATGCATGCATGTGCAATCACACTTGCAAATAAAATAAAATAACTTTTAAAATTTGTGAGTTTCATGTTATTCACAAGTTACAGAAATGAAAGTTAAAATAATGACAATAACATCCCCACAGAACATCAGAAAGGAAAGTATATGTACACGGCAACCTATTTATACGAAACCTATTTGCCGTGTACATATACTTTCCTTTCTGACATTTCATACTCTGAGGAGTGTCAGACAAAAAGGGCTTTTGAGTATGATTTTAGCGTAATGTCACAAATTTTCAAGGCGATTTTCAAGTTTTGTACAACAAAAAGATTGTTCAATTATTTTGATTTCTATATTTGTGAGTTATTTGTTTACTTTCAGGAAAGCTGTGCATTGAAGTCATGCCAGATTCCAAGATTGCCTATATATCAGAGAATCTCTGTATTGGTTGTGGTATTTGTGTAAAGGTATGCCATTTGATTTTTTGAATGATCCAATGCTTGAAAATGCCTTTGTGTAGGGGCTTCAGCTTTTGTTCTTTTTGTTTTCTTCTGTTTGCTTTAATACCTATGATGTATTACATATATCTGACACTGATGAAGGCTTATGCTGAAACACACAAATAATTAATGAATCTCCCTTTACCTACTGCTGGGTAAGAAGGTGCAGCCTATCAGTTGAATAAGTAAGTATCCTATTCAGTACAGGGCTTATCTTCCTGTATGTTGAGTGAGGCTCTTTTCTCCTCCAAGTAACATCCCACAAGAAATCTGTTTTCCTTGAAGATTGAGATGTGTCATACACAGCAGGTCCAACTAAATCATCCTATAACATGGTTTATGTTGGTTTATGTTTGTAGACATAAGAAGATGACGTGGCCTTGTTTGTGTAACAGGCGTAAATGTCTATGACAAAATAAATGGACAGGAATATGTTCATCATTTCTATTTCAGTTTGTTGCATTCTATAGAAGGAATTACATCAGAGTTAAAATTGATAAACCTTCATTGAAAGCTCATGTACTCACTCACTAGAACTTATACTCCTGTCATAAGCACCACCAACCATTTCCTTGAGCCACAACAAGCCATTCATTTCTGTGACGTGTAGACCTTGATTGTATTTAAAAGTCTCGTTTTCTCCTTGTTTTGCCAGTTTTAGTGATGTTCAGGGGTATATCAGGTATTGCCCATTTGCGCAAGCACACATAATGTTTATTAGATTTGTAAAACATCTCTGACAAATTTGTAAAACAAATGTGTATCTTACATTTGATAAAATGGACCACAAGTCTCCAAAATTACAGCAACTCAAGGCTTTTCTATTATTTTAATTAAAATTTAGGACACAGAATTCACAATCAAACTAGGATGCCATTAACATGCCTAACCTTTACGGTAGTAGACAGACTTTCAATTTTAGAGGGGCACTGAAATTGAAAGTTTAGGGTAATTTTTGGCACAACTGTTAGGAGAATTTTCAAATAAAATGAAGTTTGATAAACATGACAACCTGTGCTAACTATATATCTATTATTTAATTTTACTGTAGAAATGCCCTTTTGAAGCAATAAATATCATCAATTTACCAAGTAATTTGGAAAAAGACACTACACATAGGTACAGTGCAAATTCTTTCAAATTGCACAGACTTCCGATACCTCGACCAGGAGAGGTATTAGGACTGGTTGGCACTAACGGGATTGGCAAGTCAACAGCTCTAAAGGTCTTAGCTGGCAAGCTAAAACCAAACCTTGGACGGTACTCAGTAAGTACACTGTGATCATTCTCACCCTATCTCTTGTCTTTGCTTCATTCGTTTGTATTTGATGTAACTTCTTCTCCATTTTACCTTTTATTTCTCCTGTTTATCCTTCCTTTTCTCTCTTTCATTCTTTTTTAACACGCCTTACCTTTAACTTTACCCATCTTTCCACCCAACTCTTTCCCCTTTCCTTACTCTCCACAACTTAATCCGTCCTTTCCCCCTTCACACTTCCTTTTGTTTCACTACTCTGCCCCTTTTCCTATTCCTATACTTTCATTTTTTGTCCTTTTTTTACTTCTCTTGATCTCCCCCGTCTCTTCACTTCTCTTTTTCCCTCCTCTTCCTTCCTCTTCCTTCTCCCCTTTCCATCCCATGTCTTCCCTAGTCTTCCCTCTTTTTCTCTTTTCTTCACTCCTCTTCCCTCCAGTTCTCCCCTCAGCTCTCCTGTTCCCTCCTCTTTCCCCCTGTTCCCTCCTCTTTCCCCCTGTTCCCTCCTCTTTCCC
>JANTCA010003877.1:0-31087 GCA_024741275.1 Chironex yamaguchii | reverse complement strand
GAAAAGAAAATTATAACCATCTGTATACGTTGTACATACTACATATTTTGTAAGAGAGACAGCGAGTGGACGAGTCCAGAACTATTAACGTTTTAAATTCCCTTCTGTCATGATGTGGACAAATTATGCATTTCAGACATATTAACTGTATATTTTTCCTTTTATCTTAAGGGACATTTTAATCCGCTTTTAAGAACCTTTAAACTTCCCCATCATGCCTAATTGAGAGTGATGGGTGTCATCATGTAGCGTTGTATTTGTAATGTATTAAAAGTTTCCATTATTATTATTATTATTATTATTATTATTATTATTATTATATTATTGCTATTATTACTATTTCTCAACTCAAAGCATTTGACCTTCATTGGAGTAGTCACTGTGAATGTAGGCATCAGCCAGCTACCAAGGATTTCAAGTCTATAAATCATGATTTTTAGTAACCAAGTGCCAATCTCGATACTCTTGCTGTCCCTAGAAGAACTGCTTACTGCACATGCTTAACATAAATTTCTATCCCGATCTCATGCATACCTTTTGCAAACCCATTTCTTATCACTCCCACAGTTTCAATGATAATCGGAATAACAATCACTCTCTACATATCTCACAAGAGCATAATCTAATCCTTCAATGGTTTGTACTTATTAATCTTTTCTTGCTCTTTCTAGCAAACTCTGGCATCTCCAGGTATCGCAACATGATGTTAGCTTCCCTTCTTGTAGTATTGTTTTTGTTATTATTACTTATATTATTAATGTTTAGTTGAGATGGGTGCAGTTGGAGGTAAGGAAACGACAGTGTCCCTTTCGCGGAAATATTGCAACATTTAACGATCGATAACCATGGTTATTTGTTACGTAAAATGATTGAATGTCTAATAAGGTCTTTTTTTTCTGTTGGCCTGATATCGACTGGACAGATCCAAAACTTTTATGTTGTTACCTTTTGCGTGAACACTTGTCACTAAGCATTATAGCAGACATTGTAGTCTTTTTGGAAATGGCTTCATGTAATTGAGCATTCAAATATACATTGAGTAATAATGATAGAGTGAAAGATTAGAAATTATTATTATCCCTATTATTATCTTTGGAGACATAACGGTATTCTGTCAAATTTGACCTATCTTTTAAAGTGAATTTCAAACTCTTGATTGACCGTATTGCTTACAAGAATTCTGATTAGCTGTTCATAATGCCAGACCTGATGTTGCAATCAACAAATCAAAACCTACACGTGTTGTTGCAATTACGAAACTGACTGTTTTATTTACGAAATAAATTTACTCGAATCTCATGAATACAAGCGGAGCAAATATCAAGACTTGTTGAGGAATATGGTCAATGAAAAAGAAGAAATAAGAACTGGACTAGAAAAATATGATTGTGCTTTGTGCTCGCATTTTGTAACGTGATCATGAGAATTTTGTTACTGTTTATAATTGTAGATGTCAACCCAATTTAAAAGACTGTCATTACTTCTTGATTTTATTCATCAGCAGAACAAGTAAGAGACAATTTCGTGTTTTTGCTTTAAAATTACAAAGTAACTACACCTTTAAAGAAAGGTACGGTAAAGGCATAGGTTATTGCTAATAGACATCCTATATTTGATGTCTAGTGAGGAGATTATCATTTCGCTCCAAGCCCACTCATTGATATGATGCACCTGGCTTTACCAAGAAACTTTATTTAAGTACGTGAATGGTGTCTCAGTTTTCTTGTTGGTATTATAATCTGTCATTTAACCATTTCTTCTGCATATTGCGTTCTTAAAAGCAATTTTTTATGATGCAATGAAATAATTTTATATTAACTTAAATTTTTCCAGGAATATTCTTCAAAAGAATAAATCAAGTGTCAACGTTTTGTCTGATGTTTTGGTATGTCATACATATCTTTTTATTCAGAAATTGAACTGATAAATCAAATGCAAAGAAAGAAATATCATTCACTGCTCTCTCTTCCCCCAGAAAGCTCTAACTTCAACTTGACGTTTGTCAGAAATCATTCGCCATCTTAACGTGTAACTTTTCCAGCAAGAACTCAAAATCTGTTGAATTTCTGCTATTAAAACACGCAAAAAATTATCCTAGCTTCTTGCTATCATTATGTTATTGCCTCGTTAGTCAATAATAGAGACTCAGAGCTCATGACATTGTTGAGTATTAAATAAAGCCTTGGAAACACACCGAACTATCACATGAAAAAAAAACACATTTTTATTATGGTATTTATCGTGATGGATTGCAATAGTATCATTTATTTGCGAGAATAACGAACATTGCTAAGTAAGTAATTGTATACCAACGTAACGTATGGAAACTAAGTTTGACTTTTCATACAAGTATCTCTGAGAAAATGACAAGTAAGCATCATTGGCCGTGGAACCGGAGTTCTCGGGGGCTGCAGCTCTCCAACGTATTTTTTATTTACGACTTAAAATAACAGAACTTTTTGGTAGTGAAGTGTTTGGATTTATGACCAATTCTCTAAATAAGGACATCACTCATTGTTCATGTACTTAAATGAAATTATTCAACTACGAAATACGATGACGTACTAGAAAAGGGAACCACGTGGCATATGTAGAACTACATCACTGGTTTATAAGATTTTACTGTGTTCTGAATATACGTAAAGTTTGTTTTATTGGGATAGCAAAGTTAACGTTAGAGGGGACCCATAGCCAGCTGAAGCAAAGAAGTCGGTGTAAAGATTCCTTATAAATTTCTTTTTACAATTAGAGCCCTGCAGTTCTCTCGCAGAACCACTTCACGTCTATAAACACTCTGTGGCTTGACTGGTGCTTCAAGACACGGCTTTTCATATTGCAATACAAAATAAAATCATACTAATCGCCTTCGCGGTTAATTTGGAATTCATCTCAAATGGAGTGCTTTTGAAATCCTGTTTCTTTATTTCAGTTGGTGTTAATTTCTAAATTACATACTCACAATAAAAAGAACGTTCTCAACTGGGATATTTTTCTGCAAAAACTGACTTGATTTCCAAAACTCGCAGTTATTGAGTTGGAACAGTACCACATCACCGAACAAGGAACTCATTGTAAAAAAATTCTGTTCAAAAGCTAATTAATGCATGATGACCATGTAACACTAAACGATGTCCTAGTTGTTTCACGCAGTGAAATAATTATCAAATACTTGTTAATTTTTCATATTTGACTTTAACGGCATTGGTCGTCAGCATGGGTCAGAGTTATTGGCTGAGGATTTCTCTAATAAGAAGAGCTAAATATCGAAAACTCTTCTATTTATTGAAGTCATTGTCTTGACATTATGTGTCTTTGTACCTAACCGTTTTCTTTCTTTTATAATGCGACGAGCTGTGAAGGCGCGAAGTCAAATTGTTGATAAATTCAACTCCAACATGTTGAGCGTGTTATCCAAAAGATTTAGAAATAAATTGAATTTAACGCAATTATTGCAAAGTTTCAATACTATGATTTAGATTTACAAAACTTTGTTTTTCTTACTTAAATTTTCTAGAAATTTGGCAAAGAAATGACAGAAGCTGAACGTTGTTCGTACTTTGAACTAGACTTGAATGAACTTTACGGAAAATTACTGGACACAAGTTTAAATGATGACGAATCACATGTAGGGCTGGTCCCTCGCGAGGATATCAGGTCAGTTGTTCTTCAAACTAGTGAAGCCCAAAGCTAACAACGAAGCAATACATTAAGCCATAAACGATCTGTGATAACATGAAATAATTGATGTGCAATTTCATCAAAATCAGGATCGTGTGTAAAAAAGTCTTCTCGTGACATTCTAATTCATTGTCCTTTCAATTTTTCAGGCGATAGTGCAGAGGTTTGTCCTAGTGTCATCCTTCTTACTTACTTTTCATTCCATATTAGTAGGATAACTGACGTTTTATTGCACCATCTAATGCCCAAATAGAATGTCACTTATCTGTTATGTACGTTCTGATGATTTACGATGATAACAATATATAAATAATTCATATCATGAAGGTTACTTAATACCATTTGATTCAATAGTAATACCTAGATTATTATTTTCTCAAGAGTGTCGTTATTTTGCCAAAGAATGTTTGATGACCACAAGCTCGTGTTTTAAAAGCATTTGAAGAAATCCCTTTTCTTGTGTATTTAACTTAAACTATTTTTGTATTCGTGTATTTGTCAGGTTTCCAATGTCATTAGGAATTGCTGGATATACAGCAACGTGCGGAAAATCTCTAAATATTGAAGATGCATATAGAGACGAAAGATTTAATCGTAATGTAGATCAAATGACAGGGTATACAACAAGGAGTGTTCTATGCACCCCAGTTCATGGAAACAACAGGTACAGAAAACTTAGAAAAACCTAATTTTTATACCTGTTGATCATTCGTTCTCTTCTTATAGTGCATTGTTTTCAAGTAAGGTTTATCAGGTCAATACATACCTCAGATCATTTAACCAAACGCTGTCCTGATCTAACTCCAATTGTAGTTTGTCACTATAAATTCTCGTTCGCGAATCCCACACCAAAATTCGTGATTCTCTTATTTTATTCCCGTTCTTAATTTTGAGAGTTGCTTGGTATTAACGTACCTTTGAGATGAAGGTAGTGTTACCAAGTGCGTAGTCCCAATGTAGACAAACGAAAACCAAAACAAAAGAAAAAACCTAATGAATTTATCAAGTTCAAATGACGTCACAAAGCATTTCGTCTTTGTTACTTCTCTGAACGTAGACAAAGTCAGTGTCTGTTATTTTGGATATCATATTTACATTTTAAGTCTCCATTCTCTAACGGGCTTACTTGCACCATTAAGATTTATTACAATTAAGACACGCACTGTACACTTTCAATTTTTGATTTTCCAAATACTATGATCCGTTTCAAAGATAACAGTGCAATATTATTACGCAGTAATCCTCGAAACAGTTTTTATCACTTTGTCTTTGCAAAATTTTGGAGTTACGAATTGATCATATGGTAGACAGGATGATATAAAAGACTTTCTTACAGCGCGAAGGGTAATTTCAAGGGATGATCTTAGCTCCCGGTTATTTTTATTTGACTGACTGACGGACCGACTGACCGACTGGAGGCTCCTTCCTGCAACATTACACTATTCATGAAAATTAGTCTTATGGTCCAGACAAATCTAGTTTTTTTCCCTGATCCCAAATTTCCACGTGTTGTCCTGAATTAGAAGATGTAACTTTTACTACTTCTTGCATAGCCAGCTACGTTTTCATCTCTGGCATTCTATACGTGTCTCCCCAGTAATTTGTTCATGATCAAAGCTAAATTACTTTTGCATAAACATATTCTTCAATAATTCCAAGTTTATTGTTTTAGGAAAAAATTATATCATTGATTGAATGCAATTTCTCTGATCTAGAGTTCATGGTGTAATCCAGCTGCTGAATAAAAAAGAAGGATTTTTCTCAGACGCAGGTACAAAACGATAAATCAAGACTATTCTTAATTAAAATACGTTTCGGTTTTGGTTATTATACGAGGCAATTTGAAGATCGAGTAGTAGAATACTGACACGAAAATTTCATAGATACCCAGTAGACTGGTTGGCAATTACATTATTGAACATAATTGCATTACCTCAGTATATATGTCGAAATCACACTAGAAATGGTTATTGACTGGTCTGAAATCTAAAATATACAGTGTGCAAGAATAGAGGCTCTAGTAAGGCTTTAAACTTGCTTATTAATTGTGTAAATAAATGATAAAATGGCGATGTTTCATTGTCACTTTCACACTATCTTATCAGAAACTGTATTGCTGAGTGAACAGCACAGCCGCATTTGATTTCACATCAATTAAATCAATCATACAACCCTTCCTTCATAATGAAATTTAAGTTGTATACAATAGCATATTTATGTTACATACTATGTTTAGTCTAAACTTAACGTTTACAAATATTTATTTCCTTATGTTAAATTTACATATGATACATTTGCTGATTGCAATTACATATATTGGATTTACATATGATGCAAACATGATAATGCATATATTAGATTTACCTATCTTGAATTTGAGTGTGATGTATTTACAAATATTACACAGGATCAACTAGTTTTCCTTTTCCTGAAAATGGCCACCTGTTACTACATTTAGTGCACAGAAAGCTTTTAATGTTTATTATGAGGCATTTTAAAGAACAATGCGAAGGCATGTTGATTTTCGTTTTTATTTCAGACAGTGTTTGGTAAAGAATATCACCTTAGGATCGTGTATACATGCAACTTCATATTTCAGTCTGAATTACTCATCACTGATGCACATTTGCCTTTATAAACAACAATAAATACAACTATGACTGACTAACCACGTTATGACTAACTAACTTCTCACTCGTTAATTTAAGCGTTTGTACACTTTTTTAATGTGGGCACTCGATTTTCATTCGTTGTATTTTCTTTATTTATCTCTTGTTTTTCCTGGCGTTCTTTTTTCTGTGTTTAACTTCCATCTCCTTGTTACAGTCTTATTGCGTTGTGAAAATGTCCCCACTGCGCTTGATGACTTTGTCGTTCACACGCAATGGTAAACACCTTTCCTTGCTAAACACAGATGATGAAAGTGTTGCCAAGATTGACCAATGACAAGTCACTGTTCGTACTGATGTTTTGAATTTGATTGTTTAGTCCTTCCCAGTCAGTCTCTAGGTTACTTCATGGAAACATAAATACTGCCTTTGATGAAGATATCAAATATCTATATTTTTGTTGGTTCTCTGCATTTTTGGCTGCCTTTTTATTAATAACTTTGTGCTTAGTTCCCTTTATTCTACTTGAAAAGAAAGATCTTGTCGTTTGAAATGTCGTGAATCGGTCATTTCTTTTCTTAAAAGCATGGTAAATACACAGCTTCTATCTTCTTTTTGTAATGATCTCTTTCGATCCAATCGTAGACCTAAAAGCTTTGGAAATTTTGGCAGGACAATTGAGCATAGTTACAGAATTAAATAAGGTAAGTAAATTGGTCCGTTTGTAACACTATTTGAACTTTGGATAATTGATTATAGCAATACTTGTTCAGTGTGACAACTGCTCGGGATTTTTTCTCTTGACGACCTTCATCGTGATTTTGAATTTGTAAAAGCGGAATAAAACCTGCATTCCACATGTGTATTTTTAAGGGCCGATCGGAAAAAACACCAATCTCTATTACCATGTTTTGTATGGAGAAGCCACAAGATGTAATCATTTCGAAATCTGCAGCAAGCTTCGGTGCTGAACGAGAGTCATGGAAATCAAAATTTAAAACAAAAAATATTGCTTCAATTACGAAGATATCTATAGATTAATTAAGCAAAACAAGTGAATATATTTACAAAAATCAAACCTGAAAGAAGAAACGAAGAAATAATGAAGAAATTTTTATATATTGGCATGTTTAATGTTCGATAATTATGGAATCAATAGCTTATACATGCTCATAAATGATTGGTAATTTATAGCATTCTTATAAGGATATTAAAAATGTTAATATTTTGACCGAAATATTAAATTGGCATGAGGTAAATTGTTATCACGACAACAGAAATGAAACAAATAAACTACCTAGGCGAGACGGACAGTCGGACTAGCGGAAACGAAAATCTGTCTTCAGCCTACCACAATCTTGTTTAGTAGTAAAAAGAGGCAAGAGTTCAGATGTACATGCTTCTAGGATGATAGTAATGCCCCTAATCAGATATCACAAGGTGGAAAAATGGGCCCTTTATAAGAGTTGCTGTGAATTGTGCTCCCTTGTTTAACTTTTATTCCATTTAGTTTTGCTTGGAAAGGAAAAAAGCAAATATACTAAATGCATAAATGCATAAGCCAAAACTGCGACTGTTCCAACCACGAGTCTGTGACTAACGGATAATTTGCTGTAGGAAATTAGTATTAGCACAAATATCGTAGTCTGTCTTTCAGTATAACTTAACTGACTTCTTTGTCCAACTTTATCTCATATTTCCATGTCAATCAGAGAGCTTGGTCTCTTGAGCAAGTCCAATGATAGAAAGTTCTTTATCCTTAGAGTTTTTTCTACTCTCCCTCAACTAGGTAACAAAAGAGGCAACTAGACTAAAGCTCACGCAAGAAGTTTGGGATAACATAATTGAGAGCCAAAGTAACACAACTGTTTCAAATAATTTGTTGGTAGAGAACTGGCGAGATGAGTATTCACTTCCGGGTGATTTTAACAGGTATTACATCAGTAGAAAATAATTACTTTTCAATTTGTAGATACATCCAAATAAATCAAAATAGTTATAAAAGGTTTCGTAGTTATTTGCTAACGGATTGAAACTACAGTGAATTATATAGTTATTCTGTACATAATCAGACAATATTTATAAGAAGCCCATCTTAGCAGATAACTCTAATGGCTCATGGTTTGTTACTGAAAGGCAAAGATTTTGAAATCGACACTTTGGGTTTAAACAATGCTGTATATGGATGCAAACTTTAAACATCCGTAATTCCTTGATTACCTTTTCTCGTTCTACTACGGTCTGTTCTGTGGCAAGTTAGAAGTCCAGCGGTACCTAGTCTGACATATTCTCTTCAAACTTGCATATGTGGTTTTCTTTGAGAACCTGTCTAATAAAGCAATCTCTTGCTGCCTTTCGACAGTCGTCCTACTTCCGAAGGCCGTTACTCCATAATCTGGTTGAGAAGGTGATATTCCTTAAGGATTTGACACATTCTTTCTCTGTATCACGTCATATATTGTCGCTTCATCTTCCACCCTCTGACCAAACCATTCTTTTCATTTTTCAAAACCCAAATTCACAACTTTCCAAGTATCTGACACAATCTTATTATGGAGATTCTACATTACAGAGCTTTCCTCCGATTCATCAACTTCTTCAACATCCTCCTTAGGTTTTTGTACTTCCTGCCATTAACAGTTGCTGCTTTGCAGAGTAATTTTTCTATTAAACAATCTTTGCAAGATCCTTTCGATAGCATGCTACAGGATGTTTTTAAGGCATCGCATTGTGAAAACTGTTTAATCCTATTGCTGCTCACAGCAATCACAACATCAAAACTGGTCCTGTCAATCTATAAACTTGGTCTTTGCCACATTATCGTCATATAAGGCTGCCATTCACTGCCGAACTAATCGATGTACCAAAGCCGAATTTTTGCATCGGCACTGAAAATGCAGCACAATTGTAAGAGAAAAGAAACTGTATGCAAGCAGATCTCTAATGGATACTCCAGCTGGAACTGGCATTATCTTAGACCTGTGAATACCATGAGACAAATCGATTTTTATCCATGGTTGTGTTACTACTAGAAGTGATATATTTAGCTATGACCATCTGATATCACAATGAGGAAACAATAATACGATTCGTCTATATTCCATAGTGTAATAACAAGACTGCGTGTAGGTTACATAAAAATGACGCAAGGGATATTACTGCTAGGCATAGAGACAACATCCACATAATCATAATCACAGTTCAGAAAACGATTTCATAATGTATGACTTTCACAAAAAAACTTTCATTGAGCACAACTAATGTGGTAATAGTTACAATTACATATTATTGGACTGAATAAAATGATTGATTTCCTACAATTGGTTTGAAGAGTAGAAGAGTTACCTGTCATTAGCAACAGGTGCTTAGAACATTTTCCGCGGAAAAAAACAATTCATCCAGCGAATATTGTCAGTATAAGCTCTCTTCTCGTACCAATGAAAATAAAGTTTCTTTAGGGTTGCTTCTGGCATCCTTTGTCTTTTATTTTAATGTTCTTCCTTGCACTACCTCTAATTTGATTTTATAGCAAAAGAAAATTAGTTCGTAAATGATAATATTATCAAGTCAACATAAGTATTCTGAAGGCTTATTTTAAGTTTCAGATTTAGGATTATTTTGGCCTTTTGACTAGTAGAGATACAACATAATATCAGTTCCATTCTTAACTGAGATTGTTATCCGTGATATTTTTTTCTTATAGCTTTCTTCTCAACCACTGTGAAGATGATCGTAACTTTCATTATTACTTTATGCATATAATTTTGGAAATTGCCGAAGCAAATAAAATCAGGTAAGAAAACTCTTGGAGTGTATTGTTGTTAATATCGAATACATAACATTTTGAACAGAATGATTGCTTAATTACATTAATTTTTTTGTGCGTTAGTTATAAAATTTAAGCTAGTGTCAACGTCGTGACATATATGTCAACATCACTATCATCCACCGATCAAGGTCCAGCCACTGCCTACGATTGGATTACATTGTCCTTACTGCCCCCACAACATATTGCTTGGTTGCAGCTATTTTTCCTTCCTTCTTCCTTTTTGCTTCCTTCTTCCACGAGATCCTGTCTAGTTGTTGTCATTAGTCCTCCAATTTGTCAACATGTTCTCAACATGGCAACCCCGGCGCCTGCTTTCGTCGACGCCAATGTTGTAGGCGTAAACTTCAGAAACTTTGTTTAGACGATCTTGGATTGTCTATACCATCTCAGTCTTGCCTTTCCTTTTATAAATTTCATAAACAGTTGATTCGTACACAGTCATAAAGCTTTTTATCGAGATTTTGTCGAAGGTAGTTGCTTGAAAATCCTCGAAACAACATAATTGTTTCTTGCAACAGGTAATCCAAATTCTTCCTGTCATCAAATTTGCTTATTTCCATATGTTTACACTTAGTTTTTTTCAGAGTTCTATTTATTTTCTAATCTTGTAGTCAGTGACTATTTAATGTTTGATTTACACCCTATTTTCCACAGCAAAAATCAATTTTTATCTCTTTGTCATCAATTGTTTTAAAAATCACATTTTTTCTTGAAACTATCCAGTACAGTCACAACTTTTTTCTCTCTAATTCATTCCTCATCTCATGACTCAGTTGTCCTTTATTCCTCAACCTAGTCAATCAAATATAATTTGTTTGTACAGCTTTAGGAACACAATAATCTTTTGACATTATATTATTATTTCTTTTTTTACGTTTTGTAATTTGTATATTACAGAATTATCAAGCTAATGACATTGTTTGCTAGATTTTCCGCTAAAAAGTAAATCTTTCAATTGCACGAAGATAAACATTGTCAATTAATAATATTGTACTACTTCAAATGGATGCCCGGGAAGTTTACTTAATATGTTTGATTTTGTGGAGGGCGCTAGTAAAGATCGACTAAGGGACGATCAAAAGAGGAAGCTTTCTTTGCGATAGCTAATTTCAAGAGGACCGTGATCTACACAAATGAGTAACGTGAATGACTATTTTCTGTATGTTACCATAAGAGTAAGTGGCAGGAATTATCAATAATAAGTGAAACTACTTTCACCGAAATCATTTGTCGTTCATTTGGAATACACACCTACATTACGGGGCGCTTTTTCAAAAAGTGGCCTCTATTCTAGGGACAATTTAGTTGTTTTTCCTCATAGTATATGGGGCGTCTATACAAAGAGAACTTTAGTTCGAAGTAGCATGGTACCCTCTTCATATTTTTATGTGTTGTAGTATCATATATTATTGCTAGCACCTTTGATGGGGAGATTTCTTCTCTGTAAATATTTATGTTCGAATTGCAACTAAGGTCTCCTAACGTGAAATCAGAATCGGTCTTATGCTTTCCTAATATATTTTGCTTTGAACAGATCATCATGTTAATCTTAAAACTGATATTTTGAACCCTTTGACTTCTGCGTATATGGATTTTAAAATGTTGGACGTTATAATTGAATAGTTTTTTAAAAAAGTATAGCACATATAAAGAGACAGACGGGGAAAAGATCAGAGCATAATTCAAAGTTTCTTTAAATGTCTCGCCTTCTAATTTCTTCCCCTTGTGTTTCTTCCCAGTCACTTCAGTTTTTTAAAATTTCATTTTATCGTGAACGCGAGTGTTTTAGTTTTAAGACTTTTTTTGCTTTCTTACAGTCCATCGGAGTATCGAAAACGGTTTTACCTGATATGAAGCCAACTTCATTAACATTCAAAATTGTTCAATCTTGACAGCAGTCATCTCTCTAAGGGTGAAAGCGAAAGATTACTGTATAGATTATTTACTATGCAATCTATTCACTGGTATATTTACTCGTCATTTCTGATGTTGCTACAACTTCATTCTCAAAGTTCCTCTAGTATGATTTTACTTTATATGAATGCTCTAGTGCACGTTGCCGCCTCGTGTTTTGACTCCAACATCCACTTTTACGTTTTACCAAAGTACTTTGCATAAACTTTTGTTTTCTAGAATTGATCAGAGGTCACTTTGGCACTTTACGTTGACAGCAAGATCACTTTACCGACCATTAGAATATCATAACTGGGCTCACGCTTTCTCTGTAACTCATCTTATATATGTGATATTAAGATCAAACGAGGATGGAATGAATGAAATAGAGGTGACGAATATAGCTTATGTTTAAACCCTTAGCCTTTCGTTATAAGAAATTACATATGTCTTTGTTGATAAATCGGAGAATTATGTGATTTAAGAGTCGCTTTTACTTCATATGCACTATAATATAAGAATAGACGTTTTCAGGTATTTGCATTTGTTTACTGAAAGTGATGTTGTTTCGGCCGGTTCAGTTGTCCAATGCTGCTTCCCAGATTCGTAAAAAATTCGTACAATTGTGTACATGACTGTTACCGTCATACTGTGGCTAGGCGGGGTTTTGTTCCCTAAATACAAGTGAATTTTTCCTATTTATAGTCTTTATCTTGTTAACACGAGTAAAGTAATAAAACTATAAAAGTCGTAAAACCATGTATTCGCTAATTTCTGATCTACAATGTCTCAATTTTGCAACAGAAAATAGAGTTCAATGACAAATTCGTATCAAAGGGTTATCGTAGACTAATCCTTTTAGTTCTACGAAGGAGTTATTGGGAAAGAAGAAAAATTCCTTCCCGGAAATCATGCGTTACACTACATAATTTAAGTGGCTGTATCATGCAAAAATTTTACTTGTATCCCAAGGAAGCACAGTTTACTTTCTGTTTTTGTTTGCGTTCTCTTAAGTCCTCGAAAATATTAATATTTGTGTAAACTTTTAGTAAGCAAAGAGTTATTCAAAACTACAAATTTCAGCAGCAGGATTTGCATGGTGTAGCCACTACACATACTTTAGCACATCGTAAAAGGTAGACTCAGCAATGAATCACCCCGCACTTCGCCATTACAATGGAACTCCGTTAATACGGTCACCAAGGGGCGAATAAAATGGTCGTATAAACCGGCTCACTCTATTAACTAGGGTGGGTCAAATTTGGGTGGTAGTTGCTTTATTATTTGATCGGACGGGAAGACTCCGGAACAAAAACTTAGTTGAGTACTCGAGGTAATGAATTATATTACATCTATGAGATGGTTTTTGCGCACAAAATTGATCAATCTCTCAACATTAAATGATAATTTAATGCTTTCAAACTCATGATTATTCGGGGAACTGTAAACCGTTTCTATCCCTAGGCCGTTACATTAAAAGAGTACATTATATGCAATCGTTACATAGCATATGAGCCAGATGGAAACGGCCGTAACAATTGTTTAGCACAATAGGATGCTTTATCCTCTCGTTATTGCTTTTCCATTGGTTTTGCAGACTCCTTTGTTTTGAACTTGTTGTTCAAGTGTCCTTATTATCGGAATAAGTTATAGAGAATCATACTAGGTGTGATTTCAAATTCTGGCCGTTGGCCATATGAACGGGAGACCACATTAACGGTTTTGTATAGGAATTAATAGCCGCTTTGCAAGGCCGGAATAAAGTGGCCGTAATAATGAGGTCACAGTATTAACGAGGTGGCCAAAGACAGGTTCCACTTTATGATTATTTCAAAATATTAATGAGATAAAATTTGGAAAGCACACTGTCTCAAACCTGAGATCCCGGTTTTCAGCCGGTTGCGTAAAAGTGTAACATTTCAAGCCTTATCACTAGCTGTATTCAGACCAGGTTCTAGTTATAATCTGGCAGTTTCTCCACATTTCTTGAATTAATGTAATGTAACTTTTGCCTACATAATGGTTATATGCTGCAAAACAGTTCTCGTTTCTGATTTGTGATTCCAATTACGTCGATGACATTTTCTGAATCTGTACGAATAGCTGCTCTAAATTTTTCCTCAACAGAGATTATCAGTTATAGTTGCTGCAATATGCCATGACCTAGACCATCGGGGAAGAAACAATGCTTTTATGGTGAACACCAGATCACCCCTTGGTTTACTTTACCCATCGTCCACCATGGAGAGACACCACTTTGAAATAGCCAAACATATTTTGCAGGTAAACACCTCCTAATCTTAACGACTTTTTACAATAGATACGCTTTAAAGTATCTAACGGTAGAAATAAACGTGTTTACCACACTTCTCTTAATGTAGGCCATTTTAAATCTTCTTGTAGGTTTTGTAAAGTATGGACTAGTTTTGTTAAGTTAGGCAGACAATTTGTGTTTGCAGGTTAGAACTATTTTTCTTTTCCAACATAAGTAGTAGATGTACTAAGTTGTAAATTGTTACTCCAACTAGAACATTCCATCTGAATTATATCATCATGACTGTTGGTACCCATTTGCACCATCCAGTTTACTTTTACTTTACTAATGGTGTGAGAAAAGCCCCAATTACTTCTGAGTGTATCCATCAAGACATAAAGCTATATATATGTCTTGACTATCGAGTTATAGGCAGTAATAGGAATTTGGATGACTCCGAATCTTTTAGACGATTTCCGTACAGCTGTTCTCTGCAACCGCCCATCATGTTTCATGTTCTCTAATATAACAATGATTGCCATTTTTATTTTGGGAACAGTTAAAAAAGTTAATTTATGCATCAAAACCTTTCAACATTTAAAGTAACTTTCAGTTGGACTGTTAATCATGTAAATTAGCATTACGAAAATTATTCCGCCTTTGGTAATACAAAAATCAGTCTAGCTCATGAAAAATGATTTATTACAACGTTACAATTGGTAATTTCACCTATCATTCACCATCATTTTCTAAAAAATGAC
The DNA here is from genome assembly GCA_024741275.1 of Chironex yamaguchii. NCBI lineage: Eukaryota > Metazoa > Cnidaria > Cubozoa > Chirodropida > Chirodropidae > Chironex > Chironex yamaguchii. The sequence goes on along the minus strand of JANTCA010003877.1, from coordinate 16,063 downwards.
CCATATTACAGGAAGCTTATTTACTCCGTTTGTGCATACTACTTAGCACGTTATGTTTAGATGTGTGTTACCCATCGAATATATGAAGTTTTGTTGATACTTTGTAGGTGATGTCTCTTTTACGTGTAGCCTGCTGTTTTCCCTGTATCACGTATTCCACACACTACGATTACCTAGTATATAGCGATTGTAATTCTAGGAGTAGGCCATTCGTTCATAGCGTTAAGAGTTTTGTGTATATGAGTTCCTTAATTAACTGATTCTTCTAATAAATATTGGTGAAAATAATGTGTTGTTTGGCTCTACTATATTGTTTTATAAGCCATTTTGAATACATTGTACTTAATTTCTCAGGATTTAAGCAATCTGTAATCTTTGTTCAGTTTAGTGTTATAAGCTACATTTTGACAATAGTTTTTCAAGTGCTTTTGAGCTTAATGGTTATTAGTGGTTCTCTTATCATGAATAGCGCACAGACTGTGACATATTAGAAAGTTTATCCGATGCTGAAAGGGCCAAGGTTAGTTTTTGAAGAAATTATTTTCTTTTTTTTCTCGTCATATCTTTTTCGTGTACTGCATTCAGTTTGGCAAATTTTCATAATACAACTACAAGCATGCAATCGCTTAAAATGATTTATGGATAGAAGCAAAAGAACTTGAAATTAATCCATTTAGCGATCAAAGTACACGACAATATTACATAAGATTACAAGTTACTGTTGATGTCCCAAGCAAAAAACAGAGAGGCGCCGCACACCGCTCTTCTGTATCTTTTAGGACAAGCCAAATGTTTCAAAAAAATAAGAAAAAATATGAGAAATAAGTAAAGCAAGTAGGCCGCTCTTAAGCCCATATTGTCAGCAGAGAATTTATACTATTCCAATTATTTAGGGGACAGAACAAAATACAAGCATAACATTTCATTAGGATCCTGTTTTTGAAATGTAACAAGTTTAACTCTATTTCTGCACCAAATTTAGGCACGTCAAAGGTAATTAAAGTTACATCGTTTGATTCGAGATCGTTATACTTTGCATTACTCTACCTATCCACTTTGTGCCATGTAACACATAAGGCCTAAATGTGGAACCTCCGCCTTTCTCTGTCGTTTGTTGCTGTCGTCACTTCATTCCATGAGCACCATCCTGCTCGTGTCCTTTGCACTTCCACCATCCTACACCATGTTGTTTTCGCTCTCCCTTCTTTCCTCTTTCCTTCCTGTTTCCACTTCAGTGCGATATTACAGTCATTGTTTCTTTTCTTTCCATTCTGAGGATATGGCAATCAATTTCCACCGTCTTCTCCTGATGTCATCGCTCACATTGGCTACTCCTCCTCATTGTAGTATTTTCTCGTTCATCACTCTTTCCTGCCATCTTACCCTCAGTATTCTTCTCAAGCATTTGCTTTGGAAGATGTCAACCCTTTTTTCATCTCCATTTGTCATCTTCCGCATTTCACATCCGTACAGCAGGACTGACTTCACCAAAGTCTTGTACAATTTTTGCTTCCCTGTGGATGTTCGTGGTCCTCTATATCTGCTTCAGTTGCATGTGTGCTTGTCGTGCCTTACATATCCTGTTAGTGATGTCATCTCTCCCACCTCCATCCTTCGACACTGTCGCCTCTAAGTAGACAAAGCTGTCAACATCTTCGACAACTTCAGCATTTATCTCCCTGGATCATTGTTTCTGTTGTGTATTCTGATCACCTTGGATTTCTGGAAATTGCACTTTAATCTAACTCTCCTACTTTCTTCTGCAAGCTTGTCCGTCTTCTCTTGGATGTGATCTTTAGTTGACGATATCAGTGCACTGTCATCCGCAAAGTCTAAGTCTTCTAGTTTGGTCATAAACTTCCACCTGATCTTTGTTTTGCCATTGGCTGCTCTTTCTATTACCCAGTCAATGGCTAGGATGAGTAACATACCTGATAACATGCTGCACCCTTGCTTTACTCTAGTTCTGATCTTAAACCATTCAGTTCTGTATCCTTCATCAACCACTGTGCATTCGAAGTCATTGTACATCGCGTTTACCATGTTCACTATCTTGTTAGGAATCCGGTAGCTCCACATGCTGATCCACAGGCTTTCTCTGTACACTGAGTCGATTGCCCTCTCAAAGTCTATGAAGTCCCCCTCGAGTTCTTGCACCTTCTTCGAAGCTTTACAATTACTCCCTTCATACACTTCTTTGGTACTCGTTCCTGCACCCCCGGATCATCTATGACCTCCTTGACTATTGTGATAACCACCTCCACGTCCGACTTCTGCATTTCGGTGGTGATTTGACCCACTCCTGCTGCTCTCCCGTCCTTCAATGCTTTCATGGTATCCTGTACTTTCATTTTTCTGGGAGCTGTGGTCTCTATGTGCACTTCCTCAACTTCATCTGTCTCTGCCTCATTAATTGGATTCATCGGATCGGCTCTATTTAGCACTTCATTGAAGTGTTCCTTGCATCTCTGTAGCCTGGTGTACTCCTCCTTTATAATGACTCCATTCCCATTCTTCACTGCCATGTCTCGTTTTAGTCATTTGCTGCTGAGTATTTTAACAAAAGAGTGCAACGTCTCCATGTGCTGTTCAGCTGTCAGTTTTTCTGCTTACTTGCAATTGCGTCGATCCATTTCCCTTATCTGCTCTGATCTCCCTCTTTACCTCCCTGTCCTTCTGTTTATACTCAACTCTCAACCTGTTTTTTAGTCTCCCGATCTTGTGCTTTTTATTTTCTGCTTTATCTCCCTTCTCTGGTCTATCAGTCGCCATACCTCTCTTCTTATCCATGGTTTACACTTCCGTTTCTTGAATCCTAGCACTTCTTTTGCTGTCTCCATGTATACCTTTTCAATCTCTTCAGTTCTTGCTCCAATACTGTCTTGTCTGTTCTCCTCATTCTGGACCTCATGCTAGCATCTCGAATCGGTTTATGAGCTGTATGCTGAACTGTCTACTCACTTCATGGTTTCCCAATTTCTAGGTGTCATATTTGATGATGTTTTCCTTCGTGAATACCATCTTCTTCAGCTTGATAGTCGTCTTTACCATGTAATGTTCACTCCCTATGTCTGGTGAACGCAGCACTCTCATGTCCATCACTGAGTTCCTAAATCTTCTGTTTACTAGCATTTGGTCAATCCGGTTCTTCGTTCTGCTATCCAGTGTCACCCACATTTTTTGTATATGTCCTTGTGTGGAAACAGCGTTCCCGTCATCATCAAGTCATACTGCTCACAAATCTCACATAGCCTCTCACCATTGCCATTCCTTGTTCTCATTCCTTAATATGCCATTACTTCTGCCTGCTCTGGCTCTGGTTCCACCTTTATATTCATGTCGCCTGTTATGATCAAGATGTCGTGTCGATGCACCTGTTTTAACTGCATCTGGAAGCAGTCCAGGTCTTTCTTTGCCTCCTCTGCATTGTCGGTTGGGCTGTATACGTTTATTATAGTCATTTTTATGTACTTGGAGTGGAAGCTTGCCTCTCTCCAACTACTGTCCAATCAATTAGCACCTTGGCTACCTCTACTGTCACCATTAAGGCACTCCATGCATGTGATTGTTATCATCTCTCCCTAAATACAACACGTTTTTCCTTGTGCTCTGCTTCATTCTTTCAGACCCCGTAACCCCCGATGATGTCCACTATGCCGATTCCGTCAAGGTTTCCCTTCCCTTAGATGACTGCAGTTATCATGCTTACGAGCTCCATCTGCCTAGATTTGAAATCAGGGTTGTCCTTCCTGTAAGGTAGGTTTTGTGGCTCTACCAGCTCGACTGGTCATGCCTGCGACCTCCCTCGGTGAGGAGGCATCTGTCATGTCTTATTTACCGCCAATTACCCAGTCCCTTGCCGCGTTCGCCATGATAGGATCATGCCCACCCTGCCCCGATATCTTTATAGATACCAATTTATTCCAAACTTATATAAAAGCTTGACGAAGAAACACACTTTACTCTTACGCGGCGTAATTCTAAATTGTCTTAGCATGATATATTATTCCTAGCAGTCATAGTAAATTAAGAAAATCACAATTAAGGTTCTCATCGTTCACTTTTATTTGGTCTGCTAGAACGATAATCTTACACACTCATTATAGACAAAGGTTTTAACTGTCATGCTCGTAAATTGCTCAAAAGCAGTTGCTAGTCCACAATTATATTTTCAAGTTTCCGAATTTTCAATGTCTCGTCAGAATTTCTAAATATGTCAGAGTTGAAAATTCTCATTTGTTGACTCGCGGCTTAGGAGTAATTTTAAGGGAATATCAATTTTTATGATCAACTTCAATAGTGGCACTGACTGAAATTCGGATTACCACTTGTATATATCAGTAAACTTCTATGTCTACATAATTCAGCTGCTCATCTCGTCTGTCGTGTGTCTAGATTTGTCGTGTAACACCGATTTTTAATCTGGACATTAACTTCCTGAATTAAATTTAAGCTATTAGGTGTAACCGTTAAACCAATACGCCGTGACAAGCCAACGTATATAAGAAATTTAATTAAGGTTAGGAAATTCACTAGACACAAACATACATTGTCAAAACAAATTGTTACCGTAACCACAATGTAGGACTAAGAAAACCTTGAGTGATAACCGGTTTTCAGTAATAGCTCATAAACTCTGCAACAATTTAATGAATAATTTTAGAGAGTCTGTAAAGGCCCAACTTTTAAGAACAGCTGTTTCAACTTCTAATGCATCAGTAGTTTTAATACATATAGTTCTTTATATGTGTATCCTTACCCACCACTGGGTTTCGTCTCGTAATCCTAAGGACTTTGAAGGTCCTTCCACAAATCTTTGTGCCGTGGTGACACGGAGGATTGAGTGCTGGCTTTTGAGTCTGAGAGTTACCAGGTCGAGCCCGGTCAGCTCCCACTTAGTGCAGCTATTGTGGTAATGCTCCACTCTTGATAAATATATGAAAAGCACTGAGTCTGTTGAGGTATTATATATCTATATATTATATTGTTTATATTATATATATGAACATATATATATTTACATACATATGTTTACACCATATACTAGGTTAACTTATATTTAGCCCGAGCTCAAGGTAGATTTTAAATTACACCTCTTACAGCACACTATTAAATTATTCATAAAAGTAGCAAGCAAAGAGTTACTTTGTGCAATCAGTCAAACCATATCAATATGTTATCTTGAGCTGCATAAGTATTAATATATTATGTAATTATTACCTTTTTCTAACTGACTTTGTTGTATTTGGCCCTAGGCAATTGAGTACATTGAAGAAAATATTCTAGCAACAGATCTGTCAAGATTTTTTGGAAATCGAGATAGATTAAGAAGCATCGTTTCCAGGGGAAAATTTGATTGGAAAAACAAGGAACATAGGTTTGTTCGCTTCTGGCAAAGTACTTTTGACAACGCTCATTCCTTGAGAATACCTTGCGCAATTGTATCTTTGCTAATTATTATAAATTAGTCGAGTTAAATCATTGACTAATGAGATGTAAACTTCGAACTGCAACTCCTTGACAACAACATCTTTAGCCTTGCTCCCAACCAATATAGTATTAAACAATGTGACCGATTTCTCACGCATTTTTCAACCATGAAATTCGATCGCTTTTGAGACAATACATTTATTTGCAAATATACGGTAAATAGTGATGATTACCAAATAACGGCAATCTTTCCGAACTTTCTTTGATTTGAACAACAATGAAAAAATCTATTGTTTCCAGTCTACCTTTAATTTGCGGCAAGGTACAAAACATTGCACCATAGTTACGACAAATTATATGCGGATCTAAACGTTTCGGGTAACGGAAGGCACAGTTGGTGGTCACAATAAGATACTACAGTGGAAAATCACAGAATGTTTATTGTAACATTGGTTCTACTATAGTATCTTCGTTTGCTATAATGTCCAAAGTTTAAAAATTATTACTGAAGAAAGGAGTTGGCATTAATGACACCCTAAACATCAAGGTTCAGTTTGCATGAGGAAAAATCGAATATTGATTGTTTATCTTAATGCAGTCTGTGCAACAAAGCCACAAGTGGTATCATTCTTTTTATGGCTTATGCGATACAAAATGGCTTTGCGTAAATAGTTTTAGGATGCTACGATCTTGGCTTCCATGTAGCTGTCGGTAAAATAGTGTAGGCCAAGAAGCGAGTAAAAATGCGATCGATTTGTTATAAGATGAGGATCGTTTGATATATTCTTTACTTGTTTTACTCTTCCACAGCTATTTAGCACGATGTATTCTGATGACAGCGTGTGACCTATGTGCGACAGCCAAGTCCTGGCCAGTCCAAAATGAGTGTGCAAGAAAGGTCTACGAAGAATTTTATGAACAGGTAAGCTCAGGTAAACAAATTCATAAACTGGTGAGTCATATTGTGCAATGAAAATAGGCACAAAACATTGTAACAATTGACTAAATTAGAAATAGCTGACCAAACGTTGATATGGATTGGAGGTAACTTTTACACTTCTGTGTTTTATTGACTGCAGTAATGTAAGATTCCAGTGAGGACTAATAATTTTGTGCCAAAAAAGGATGATCGGAATTACGAAACGTAATAACCTGTTGTTGGTAAAGAGAAACGTGTCTGATTGACGTTACTCATCAGTGTAACAAATGCTTGATTACTCTAGTACTCGCTAAGAATTTATAAGATCTTACACGCAAGTTGTGGAAAGTTCAAGCAATCGTCACAACTAAAAATATAGTATTGGTTAGGAATGGTAACAAATGAGCATACATTCAAAAGAGCTCACTTCCTAGTTAGTTTCCTAACTCTGGGATAGGAATAAGCTTGGTAGCTGGAACGTGGTCAGATTACTGAGACGGCAACAAAGCAACTGTGTTTTTTTTCGTGTCTACGAGTGGATTTTGTTAGCAGGCTAGTAATGGAAATAACGTATCTGAAAATATTCAACCACTAAAACTGACTACATTTTAGGGAGATGAAGAGAAACGTTTGGGCTTACAAGTGCTGCCAATGATGGATCGACACAAAGGAACAAACATGGCAGAGAATCAGGTACGAAATTAAAATGGAATTTTCCAGAATGAATCCATAATTTTTTGACATTCTCGTCAGTTTGTTTTTTCAGCAGCGGCCTTTTGAAGTTGTGTTATAAGGCCTGTGAACAATTGTAAATTTGTAAAAATACACAGCACGTTTTTTCTGACATGTATATTCTTAAAGTAAGTTGGAATATGACTCGAATCTTCAAAATAACTGACCCTCTTACTGCTGTGAAAGTATCATCAACTCTTGGAAATAACACAGTGAGCCAGAGTTCAGCATTGCAATTTTTTCATTGCACTTTAGAGTATTCCTTAAGAATCCCCTTGTGTCAGCTGTAACCAAAAGTGTTCTGCCTCTTAGCCAGGTCCTACATGTTATATCCTCCCAAACTCTCAGACCTCTGCCTTTCTCTTCATCTCTTCGTAACTCCTCCCACCTTGTATGTCATCCATCGTCATTCTCTTTCTTCCTCATGGTCTTTTGCCTTCAAACTGTCCCTCGAGGACGTCCTTCAACAAGCTGTCATATTTCAAAGTATGACCTACCCGGCTCTTTTTTGTCGTGTGAATTGCCTCAGCTATTTGCAGTTTAGTTTCACCAACCCCTAACAGTACAGCTTTATTGGTGACTCCATCCGACCACTTCATCTTCTCCATCCTCTCAAGCTGTAATATCGGCGTTTGAAAAATGTTTATCAATTTTGAATAAAAAGTCAGAAGCGGGTGTCTCGGATCTAAAGATAAGGTACTAACAAAACTTTTGACAAAGAGTTCATCCTATTCGTAAATGAAGAAAGGGCTTCAAGTCCATTAATAAGAGGTGGAATAATGTGAGTAGGATAGATAACAGTTTGAGTGAGTAATTGAGAGACTGCAAAGTAATATGCATCGATACCAGAAGGGTCGTTACTATTTTAAAACTTAAGCCAAATGGCATGAGGAACATTAAATTCTCTAAACACAAAGATATAAGTAGAAGGATGTATCGGAAGAACAGATAAATAAAGATGGTGTGTGATACAGAAACAAGAGATAAGTAGTGTAATGGAATAGAGAAAACAAAAGATTCGTGAAAGGTTCATGATGCAGTTGGAGGTTTGATTTATGACCAATTACAAGGTTTAAGATAGCCTAAGCAATTCGTGTTATGAACAGACCCTTATAACAGAGAGGCAGATAGCCAGAAACAAGAAAGTAAGAGCAAGCAATATGGAGGTTAAAGTCGGACGTACAAAGAGAAAAAATGTATGGCGAGTTGTAAAAAGTATAACTTGGTGTTCCTCGGAGGCTGGGCACGTCACGAATTCGACATATAGTCGGAAAAAATATTGCATGAAATTTGACCAACTTCCATGAAAAGAAAAAATGATAATTATTGTTCAGTTACACCATCCTAATAAAATATTCAGCTACGTTCTATATTATTGACTAAAGATAATAAACAATTACCTAAAATTGTTAACCAAAGATGGATTTGCAATACGAATGTTTATCTAAATCAAACAGGCATTCAAATCAAAGACAAAGCAAAAGAAAGGATCTATAAAGTGTAACTAGCATGGAGAATTATTTGTTGCGAAAAATAGGAGTGTGTCGTTGAACCAAGCAAGAATCTTTTGCATTGAATTTTAGAAATTACACAGTTTAGAGATTTGTCTCATATTTTGTATGATTTAAGTTTCAGTATCCTCTGCATTATTTTCAACCATCACTCTTTATCTAGACTTGATCAGTAACAAAAGCGATGTTATGTGAGTAAATTGATATCAATTTTTCTTTTCAGATTGGTTTCATTAGTGGCATTGCCCTACCGTGCTTTAGTCTTCTAGCCGAAATTCTTCCTTGCATCAAACCGATGGAGGATCAAATCAGGTGCATCAATATGTTTTTGTAATGATATGCAGCTTAAGACAAAGAAGAATGACGTGGCAAAACAGTTTTCATTTATCTGACATCTTTTGCTGTTAAATGTACCATTAATGTTATGAACAGGTAGAAAATTAAGAAGTAATACATGGCATGATGATTATTATTATTCTATTATATTACATTTGCTGGATTGGAGAGTCCATTCTTCCCATCCGACGACATTGATCCTTTAACCCAGAATTTATTACTTCGGACTGCGATCTTTGAGTTCGAAGCTATTTTTGAGAAATTTGTTATCCAAACCATTTTCGAAGAGTCACTGATCCATAAACTCAAATTAATTTCATGCTAGCTCACCTAGCACCTAGCATCAGATGGTTCCATATACTACAGAAGAAGCTTCTGTCTTTTTATTTCATTTTTTAGAAAGCACTGAGTCTTGTTGACACAGTGAATCTCGTGCGCTGTGCTTGGAGAGCTGGTACAAGTTTAATCTTTTCCTTAGAGCTGTTTTCGGATTTTGTTTACAGACATTTACAAAACAGAAGTAAAAAATGCTAATGATAGAAAACTTCAACAATGGTATCCATCATCGTATTCTGATATCTTTAATGCGAGACAAAACGTTTTATAGATGACTTTAGTACTTAAAACAGGAGTAATAATATTCTATCTTTCACTTATTTCCTTTAAAGGGATAACCAAAGGCGCTGGGAATTAATAGCTTTAGAAAAAGATCGCCTACCTGAGCTGAAAAGACATGACAGCATATTGCAAGAACGCTCCTTGTCATTTGTAAAATATTAAATGGATCTTTTTACCTATGTCGCTTGTGTTGAATAATTTGTACATTTATCAAGGTAAATACTAAGACCTGGAAATGATTGTCTGTAGTGTAAAGGAAAGCCAAACAACTTGAATGTTGTCTTAGACATTTTGACAATATGAAAGGAATAATTTAACATACCGTCTGCTATATATTCATATGCTAGCAGTGTGAAATTGGAATGGAACGTGTACATATTATGATAAATTTGACTTAACATGTTGTTGTAGTTTATTCTTTTCACTCTTCAATTATACTCATGCTATCAGCAATGACCAATTTAGATAAGTAACTACTAAGATATGCAATTCATGTATTTTACATCTTTGCATCTCTACGCTATATGTATTGTCTTATTCGCATTTAGGATACTTGAGATGGCAAGGTTAATTTTCATTCGACTCTCACCAGTTTGCTTCCAATACTAACTGTGTATGCTAAAATTGGGTGTTAAAATGTAATTAGAGGTTGCATCAAAGCACAAAAAAATTAATTTTGATGGAACGTATTTCATAGTAGCATTAATTCGTTTGTTTGTGCTGTAAGGACTATCGAAGATGTTTCGAGGGCTCGATTAAAAAGTCTTTGCGTAGATCAGAATCCTTCCTTCTGTTTGACACAGTGTTCTGATTGCAATTTTGATAATTTTCTTATTTTGGCAGTCGAATAATGTGATCTTTGTGTAGCACATCTCCGGTGTTTGACAGATGTTGACGTCAAACTTTTTAATGGCTTACCGGTATTGTTTTTCTACTTTGGCTAAAATATTTCTAGGTTCTACAATGTGGATAAAAGCATAGTCTTTGCATTATATCCTATAATAAACCCTGCAAAGTATCATGTATTTGCGTTAGGGTCATTCGGAGCTCGAAACGAAGGATTTAATGTTATGTTGTCTACGGGGTTCTTTTCACACTTATAGTATATTTTCAAAAACAGAATTGGTGTGTTCATTTCCCATCTAAGGTGATATTTTGCCTCCTAGGAGTTTTAAAAATACATTGTTAATACAATCGTTAAGTCTAATTGAAAGTGAATAACCCTAAACTTACCCTACACTGTTAATGTTAATTGGTAGTTTAAGCTCGGTATTGATACTCAGTAATTGAAAACCCGTCAGTCTGTCATGCTTTTTCACGAAATTCTTTATCCAAACAACAGTCTGTGAATGAAAAGTTTTTAGGGCTTCGGACACAGGAGCCCCTGACATTTGTTTCCTCTCCCTTCCCGATACAAGCGTACTTGACTGGATATTTGCTGAGTTGCAAAGTAAAGAGTGTATCTGTTGGTTGTCTTTGTGGTTTCTCATCACATGTGCAATATGTTTAAGGGGTTGTCTTGGACAAAATTTTTCGGTATATAATGTTCTTCCTGTCAGCTTTTTCCTCCTCGACGGTTCTAACAACAACCACAGACGATTTTCGAACGCATTTGAGAAGAATCGACAAAAATAGAGAAATAAGACTAAGAGAAGTAAGTTACCAATATATAGGCAAAGGAATGTAAATATAAGAAAACTGTCTCGCCAAAAGATGCGGAGAGATGTTCTACATAGCTTAGGCACAAGTAACATAAAGCCTTGATATTAATGGGAGGTGAAGGCAGGTTAAAATATCAAGCAAGTGTCATCCCTAAATGAATATGGATTTGAATTTGTTTACTACTCCCTAATGGATCATTAAGTCTACTTATTTCGGTACAGTAATTCTCATATGCGGGCCTAGACATCTGGTATATTTATGAATAAATACAATAGCAGTTGCTGTAGTCATCAATATAGAATAGAACGACTTACGCGAAGGGATCTGGCAGAGAAAGATCGAGGGTTAACGGGAAGACTCCGGGAGAAAGTGACAGCAATTACTTGTACGGGAACAGGAGGCAGTCTTTTTTAAGGCAGTGGAGTGGAATCTGAGTTATAAAAATGGCCTAAATAACCTCAAACAGAATAGTGTCATGATGATGTAAGTTTGATTGGAAGGTTGGTACAGAAAGATTACCGAAAGATATAACTCTTAGTTTTTCGACAGTCGTCTGTCTATCCTTTTTGTTGCAGGGCGAATCTGAATTATTTCTCAGCGATATCTTAGTGATATCACCTTGTTTCACATTATACACCGTTGATATGGCACCACCTTCAGTAAGGAAGTGTTGATCGAGCTCTTTGTAACTTGAAGAAGTTTTCTGCAGCCAATGAGTTTGTTATGGAAAGTGGACAATATTTCTAGAGTAAGTAGCTGCTTAGTGTGATTAAGTAACAGATGCCTTGACGTTTTTTTCGGGAGCTCAGTGAACGCGTGTCAGCCGAATTATCTTCGTGAAAGAAGCCTGGACACTAGCAATGAACGGTAAACCGACGCGCGCTTTCATTCGAAATCCGAAGTAGACAACAAAATACGCTCACTCAAAAAGACCTCTATTATGCGATCAAAATCTTATTGTAACGCTTGCTTGTAAATATTTATTATCATCTTATACTCCTTTTTCTGGAATTATCATAGTTTAGTTTTTTCTAAAGAGTTATGTAATTAGTGATAAAGGCAGTTCTTCATCAAACAGTTTCGCATTTTGGAGTCAACACCTTAAAGTTTAGCTCGTTCGACGAGGTTTGTATTGGTTTAAGTTATTTGTGATTTTCATTTTCAATGCGTGTTAGTTTATGTGGATATTACGTAGCATAATATTTCAGATAAGTATCATGTTTCCCTGGTTTGAGTTCGTTAGTTACGTTAATAGCCGACCTGTCGATTGTGATATCAATGGTTTCAGAATGCCAGCAAGCTCAGTGTTGTGTTTGGCGGAAATTTGATGTTCCATAGTGGCCTGCCTTCGAAGTGTGTTAGATTGCTTTTCTACATTTCGTGTTTGCGAGGAACAATACACAAGTTACCAAAAAGAAATAATGACAGCACAATTACTCCCTCACAAACCTTCACTATGCACGAAGTAAGCAAGTTTGAAGTCGATTTGAGCTTGGTCATTATACAAATTTTTCCTTCAGAGTAATGTTCAAGATCTCATACATGGCACGTTGATTACGACTGGGCATTGTGTGTGCAATGCATGTGTTCTGATACCCATGATATTGGTGCTACGTATGGCATTATAGGTAATTGTTTTGCTCTGATGTGTTTTTGATACGTGTGAAGTATGCGAGTAATAAAGATGCATTGTGAGAGTGGCGGATCACTATAAATTTGTGTCCAGGATGTATGTATATTAAAGAGATTACTCTTTGATGGGGAAACGGATGCTAACAAAGTAACTTCTTATGCTGTGAGTTATGAGCATCAACACAACACAGAAGAAAGTGGAAACACTGCATAGGTATAGGTATAATGTACTTTAAATGGCAACAGTCAGAATGACAAACTATTACCTTTGTGGAGTTCTGTTAATACAATGAGGTATTTTAGATTGTTGTCTCATTTCAGCACCTGTCAGTCTCGAATGTGACACTACAGTTTGTCCGGATTTTGATATATTTAATGAGCTGTTATTGAGCAACCTATGAACTGTTTGTAGAAGCATTTTCAAAATATGTTCAATGCTGCATATATTATATTTTATTTTCAAATTGATTCAACAACTTTCTTTAGTGCTTGGCATGGTCTATAAGGGAGGGGATAAAAACACAATTGTGTTGATAAGCAAAAAGCATACTGGGCAAAGAGTAAAATGAGATTTTTCTTTTTCAAAGCAGCAGATGAAAGTTGCTGTTTCCCATTTGATACAAATGTTTTTTCCAAGTTGGAAATGAAATATGTAGACGGACTGTTGGCAATTGTATGGGAATTGACCCAGCTCCATTTTGTGCAATTTGTAAAACAATTGATCAGTAATGACAGTCAAAAGGGTGCTCATTTTCATTCAACAAAACAATTTATCGATGATCTGTGTGAACTAAATGATGGAGGAGAGTTTTTAAAATATATATTAGTATGTTTTTCTTCATTCTCATCAACTTGTGTTTGATGGTTCAATGTAAATCTTCAGAAGCACATCAAAACAGTAAATGCCTTTTCACTTTGTCTAATGTAGAAATGTTTTAATTATCATAAACAGTGTGTAATTACATATATCTACATGAAATAACTAGATTTTTTTATTTAACACTTTAATTAACTTTTTTCCTGGAACTTTAACTTTAGAAGTGTATATGCATGTTGCTAATAATGTTGCATCTGATTCTTTGTCAAATAGGGTAACCTAGATGCCTCTTAATGGAAGAATCCCCCCTTCGATCAAGCTTCAGACACACAGCACGTTCTTTGGCATCACCCAACAACACTGGTGGCTATTTAAGTTCAGTATCCTCATACTATGACCATCCACAGTTAGCTCGCACAGCTATTGATGAGTATGGACCACTTAAAGCCAGAGCAAAGTCAGTTAGTGTTGCTCATGAAAGCAACAGCAAAGGTAAAATGTGTCATTTAAATGCATCCTGTCCATTTTTTGAGAGTCTTTTCTAGTGGTTGGGTTTAAGATTTCCTGTGAAATATATGTTTAAATTTTCTTATGTAATGATTATTCTTTTTATTTTCTGTTTATTTACCTATAGTTAGTTATTTATTTGTGTGCAATGTGTTGGTTCATAGAGGGCATCGTTTCATCCTCAGTCTTGCAGGAGAGACTGAAACCAACAAAATAAATATAAAGAAGAGGGATTCAAATGGGATATTACCAAGAAATGGCTATGTTGACCAAATCTGTGCCATCTGAAAAATCTTTGTGGATTTTTGGCCACATTGATTCAGTACTCTGAAAAAACACAGGAAGAATTAGTTAAAAAGTTAAGAGTGCTTTAAATGAAAAGTGTGGTTTAATATACCTATATCAGTCTGCCCACAAGATCTACAAGTCTGCTGATGACATTGCCCTCCTGGTAATGGAAGAAAGTTAAGAGCAGACCTTCAGGACATGATTGACAGGATTTTGCACAAAAGCATCAAAAGTTGACATCAAGTTTAGTGCATCACAGTGTAAAGTAATTGTCTGTTGTGACTCTAGAAATAGCAGAATAAATCAAAGAATCCTGGAATGGTGAAATTCTTTTTGATACCTAAACAGTTAAGTGGCAGAAAATGCAGACATTGTCATAAAATGAGAGCAAGGATTCAAAAGGTAACAGAATCCTATTCGGAGCTTAACAAGCTTTGGTCAAGGAGGGAAGTGCTTCAATCTACATAAGTTAAGATTTATAAAGCATCAGTATTATCTGAATTGCTCTATGGATATGAAACAGGATTATTAGGGGTTAGGAATGCTTGAATAGTGGAGAATTTGAACACATTATCGGAGTCACTTACAGGGACATGCCTTTCAATGGATGGAAGTTAGGAGAAGATGGTTAAAGTGTTAGGGATGGATGCTGTTAATGTCCCAGGGAAGGATCTTGATATCAGTATTTACATGAAAGCTTAGCCTGTGGAAATGACACATAGCTTGGACCTATAATATGAGCCTAGCTGGTTTTAGTTGCCAATGGAAATCATGTCTATAAAGTATGGTTGGAAGTCATGCTGAGTGGAAATGGCCATTACTGAGTATGGGTGATATGACCAAGAGTGATCGATAAATTTTCACGGTTTAAGCCTGAGAATTATTGTTTGAATTGTATGACTCATTTTTTTGGTTAAGATTTGCCATTTAATAGCTTTGCTTTAATTAGGGCCACTTGTATACGAATGATATGTGGACTATAGAATTATGAAACCTAACATCAAGGTTATCCAAAATCTAATGATTTAAGAGTGCTTATTTTCTCAAGTCTCATTTAATTTTTTTCCTTTGTTTAAGTATTTGGTTGCTTTTTCTTGTTATTTTTCATGTGTAGCTGTTATGACAGCTTTGAGGGGACTTAAGGAAAAGATCAGGAGACTTGAACTAGAACGTGACAGAGCAGATAGAAATTTAAAGTTTTTAGCAGCTGAGACATCAGAGTACAAAGATATGCTTCTTAAAGAACACTCATTGACGGAAGGAAAGCAGACTGAAGTTGAGCAGCAGAATAGAGGTATGGGTAACCATTTTTTGTGGTCATGTAATATTTTAATTTCATTTAAGCAACATTGTCCAAGAGATGATAGCTACTTTTTAAAATGTTTTTACTTTGATGCAGTTATGGCCTAGGTGTATATATCTATGCATACGCTAGGCATAATGAGTAATACCCTTTTCACATGCACACAAATTCAGACGGGCATTCCGTCGACGCTGCCTCCATTCCATCTATGTCCTTTTCACATGATCATACTCATTTGCTCCGTTTCCTCCTTTATCACGCTGTGCAAGATCAGGTTACACAGAAATTTGGCTTTGAAAATGGCTCGG
>JANTCA010003876.1:0-10519 GCA_024741275.1 Chironex yamaguchii | reverse complement strand
AGAACCTTCCGTACGTGTCTTTCTTCTTTTCTCAGGTCATCTGAGTTGGATATGACACTCCTTGCTCTTCCAAAAAGGTTTGTAATGACACTGTTTTCAATGGTAGCATTGGAGGGGCAAAGGCATGGGTATGAAAACAATGGAGCGCAATTGGACAACAAAAGAGTACGTGGCAAGGGATGGCCGAAAGAATGACAAGGCAAGAAGAATGGACTACCCGGAATTCGCTTACAGTAGTTTGCTAAGGCGGTGAAGGCAGTCTTTATATTTTCAAGTTTACTGAAAATTCTGTCCCCCTTTGCAGTGGAAACAGGAGAGGTAAGAAAGGAAATACTTGCTTTTGACACAATCTGCAAAGCACTATGTTGCTCATGAGTGACTTCGATAGCTGATTCTATTAAACATAGATGTTCCTTTGCATTGTAAACCAGAAGCGCATTCAACACAGTATATCGCCCTGGTACTTTAAGTAGTTATTGCAACATGCTTGCTGAAGGTTAAATATTTCCTTTGCATCCTTTTTTCTCTAAAACACGCTTCTGTCCCTGCGAGAATCACAGGAAAGTGGTGACATTAGAGTCAAAATATTGCAGCTATAAAGCTAAAAACGACAATGTTAAGCTAGTTTCTTGGGCCCGGGATTTCTCAAAGTAGACCTTGTTATAGAAAACATAGTTCATAAAGTGAAAGACTGACGTTTCACGGTAAACGTTTCGCTCTTCTTTCTACTTAAACATTTAAAAGTGTATGGTCTACATTTCAAATATTTGTTTCCTATCTCTGGTCTTAAGCAAAGGTACCAAAAATGTCATCCTATGTAACAAACTAATGGTCCTGTGATATCATTCTCTCACATTAGAAGACTAGATGAAGTGATTATTTGTAACGTGAAAGTGATGGGTACTATGAAACATGAGCAGATAGCGAAAATATTAATAGGGGGCCTTAAGACTGGAAATGTTACGAAATAAGGGGGACGGTGGTACTAGATTTGTAATGATGCGTTGCAAGGGGTGGGGGTAATAAAAATGGGCAAATTTGCGTGTTATCTAATGTTAAAATTTTTGGATTTGAGGAAATTGTCAACATCATTCAAAGTTAGTACGAAGGAACACAGTGCTCTTTATTAATTTGTGGTGGACGCTTGGAATTATTTGGTGACAGTAAATCGCCAAGGACGCATCGTTTTCTCTTGTCTGTTCAAGGTCATCATTGATCGTCTTATCCGTATAAAGACAAAGTTTCAAAATACCACGGTTACCCTGACCGTTTTGTATGACTCCGAATGCTGGTTCAAAACACGAAATATCGCTTGCTAAAAAGTCTTTCGAATGGAGAGCGACCGCTAGTAAGAAAGTACATGTAGACACCTACAAAAGATGTTGATAGACCACATTAGGATAGATCTACTCTCTTTGCACTAGAAGAATCCGGTATCTAGCAGCGCACAAACAAAGCAGTGGCTTGGCATTTGTCGTGGTATAATGCTGACAGCTATATCCAGGTCCAGCAGCCTACCTGATCGTAGCTGTAAGTTAATAAACAACAGTGTCGTTTATTATCCCTAGACCGACAAAGCCTATTGTTCTCTGGTTGATGTTTTGAGTCAGGAAACCACTCCCAGATTACAATGCATTGTGGTACGCGGACGTCAAAAAAATTCTGCGAAATTCAGACACGATAACACCGCTTTTATGTTTTGACACATCTGACATTCCCTTCCCAATCTCTCTTAATTCAAAACAGGTGCACAAAATTTTGTAAATAGATGTTATTCTACTTATGTAATGTAGTCAACATGTGACATTTAGAAGTAAAATACGAAACAAATGTTATGAGGCCCCAGAAGGCGAGGTTGTGCGTCACGGCCTTCCATATTCCTTTCCAAAACAAGTTGTAGGTCTCAGATTCCCAAGTTTACATCAGCACTTATCTTTTTCACTTGAAGGCTGAAAAAGAAACACTTACTTTGTTTAAGAATGTGGTGTCCAAAAAACTTACGTCAAGAAAAGCATGTTTGTACATTTTCTAAAACTTACGGGAGGAGTAGTGGGCAAAGGATTCACAAAAACAAACCAGTTTTTTTTACCAAAACATGTTTTCTAGAGCATAATGAAGCGCTTGAATGACGTAAATATTGAGACTTTAAAACCTATAAATTGCAGCCTTGCCCTCCAAAGGCCAAATAGCAAGACCAGTTAGTGGAATTTATGCTCAATTACGAAAATTGATGATGCCTTCAGTCTGCTCAGCAGTTGGATGCACCAAAGGAGGACCTCCAAACGAAAATGTGGACATACATGGCGAGAGAGTGACTTAATTTAGGTGAGTTATAAGCTAAACTCTTCTATTTCTGTATCAATTTGGAGATTTATTTGTTATCGGGATTACCCAGCTGTTAAAATTCAATTTTAGAAATACATATATTTTAATGCATATCTTTTAATGTATTGGTTAGCAATAGTTGTGCTGTTTTCATTACTTACTCATTTTTCAACAATTCACTTCCCTGTAGGGAAATTACACCTCCCCCCAGTACTTCCTCTTGTAAAGTAGCACTTAGCTCTGTGGGCCTTTGTCCTTGATGCTCAGCAACACATTTACAGACTCAGCAGAGTTGGCAAGCAGCCATATTTGTTTTTAAGTAATAGTTGTACTGTTTGTATGAATTATTAAATTGTTTTATAACTTCTCCTTTGGTAACTACCTCCCTGGCCCACACCCACACTATTGCCTTTTCTAAAGTAACATGTTCACCATTACATTTGCAATTCACAGAGGGGCAGAGTATTGCAGTGCATCCCTTAAAATGTAGTCATATTTGTCATATTCTCACCATATTTCTTTGGGATCATAGTTAACTTAGGGGATCTTTGTCTATTTCTCGGGACTTACACATGTGCATGTCTGTATTTATGTACTAGATTTTCATAGCAATATCTGTATAGGTTTGAAATACCCGAACTTGTTGTTGAATGACACAGTTACAAGTACTATCAAAGTAAACCATAAAACCGCCAAATATTATTATTCAATCATCAGCTCCTAGGCATAAAGTCTTGCCCATTTATTAAAGGGTGTTTACTGAAGTCTTTTCAATTTTGTAGTGTGTTGAAGGAATTGCCCTTGCCCTTCTTTCTGCTAAGCATGTGTAAGTTATCGGGGTTCATGACACTGGGGGGCCTGGAGAGCCATGCCCCCATTTTTATGCGAAGCAATTAATTTTCAAACTGTATTAAATGATTAAAGAAAGAAACATGGAAAATGTACTCAGCAACCATTATTTATATTTGAGAATGTAATCCTGGCCAATCCTTGCCTCCTCCCTTTCAAATTTATGGAATTGGCCCTGAGTTATAATTTTGTAAACATAAGCTATCCACAATGCACGATTGTCATAATGAATGAGTTTGAACTACTTCAAGGGGTTGTAAGTCAAAAGCAGTTATGAAATACATGAAAATTCAAAAAAGTATTACTCCTAGAGAACACATTCCCTGTTTGAGGATGTCTTGTTCCTCACCATTAGCTGTATTTTTCATAGCTATTACAAGCCTTACATTGCTTGTTGACCTTCGCTAGTATTTGTTTCAAACCTATGTTTTCTTCGAAGTTTTATTCACAAACCATTCACAGTTCTGGCAGACCAAACCTCACTTGTTGAAAGATTTCCCCTGCTGCTTTCTGCCTCGACTTAGGTTTCCTAAAGATTCGAAATTGCGACATATCTGGGAAACAAAGAGCAACAGGGGTGATCCAGATGATCCTAGAAAGCAGTGGACTTCCACTGTATAATGTTGCCTCTGTAGCTCTCATTTCACTAAAGATTGCTTTATGTTATTTATAACAGCTCCCTGGCCGTAGCCTTGATAATTGCACAGAATAAGAAATGACAATGGGGTAGTGTAGCCTCGTACTGGAAACGGAAACGTTTGTTTATTTGCTCATCTCCGTCGGACACGTTTACCAGCTATTTGCAAAGGGGTTTGCAAAGAAATAGAAGGACTCTAAATACTTGGTACCTTATTGAATTAGTCTTTTGCAGGAAGAAATGACAGTACATTTGCATGAAGAAATGACAATGGGGTAGTGTAGCCTCGTACTGGAAACGGGTACAATGTTTGTTTATTTGTATCACGATTTAAATGAGGAGGAACAAGAGCTCATCTCCGTCCGACACGTTTACCAGCTTTTTGCAAAGGGTTTGCAAAGAAATAGAAGGACTGTAAATACTTGGTACGTTATTGAATTAGTCTTTTGCAGGAAGTGTTCTTTATGTTTACCCAGCTAGGATAATGAGCTTTCATTTCACACTCTGTTCTAAAGCTGAGACAAAATTCACGTCAACAAGTGATCTCTTTCCAAGTTGACGAAGCCAGGGCTTTATTAATCACAGTGGATTTGCACACTTTTGATTTGGAAGAACGTAGAAAGAATTGCACTTATATGTGCTGCATAAGGGCATTAGTTGTAAGATTGATTTCTTGTATGATGACGGAGTCTTACGTTGGTTGTGGCAATTGGTGCCAAGGCAGCCTGCGCAGGCATAGTTCAATTAATGTCATAGCTGGAATATTGATGACATTTACATTGTTAATGCCTACATTTACAAAAGGAGACTATGGTAGGTAACATTTGCTAAACTGCATGGTTTTTATATCGGGTATTAAGGTTTTGATTACTAAACTGTCGATCGTAGAGTAATAGGGGGGACTCTGTTTTTACCACCATGGGCTTCAATCTCCTGGTCTTAATATGTCACGTCATATATGCAGATGAACTCATTAGACCCCAGTTGAAAGCACTTGTGATCTTCAGTCGCTACCAAAGTGATGAAGGGACCCAATCTATTGTTGGTTCTTAATGCAAGGATTCGCAGCTAAAAATGCTAGCGTGTGTGATAATTAATGATAAACCTAAAAATAACAGGTCATTTAGTGTACTTAACTATCAATACTCATATCGCATTATATCAATACGTATATCTCGTAAAAACATTACCTCTCATCACGCGCAGTGCCGGTCAAAATATCATTCCTAACAACGTTTAGTACGCGAACTCGGTGTGGTAATTATACTCTTTGTTAAAATTTACAAAAGATTTGTGCAAAAAACGTCTCAAGTTAAATTTATCTGGTATTGTTAAATTGATTTTTTTCATTATTCTAGACTTGATTGATAACTATGCCAGATAAGCTTATAACAATATATTTTGCGTGACATGCTCTGTACTTTGCACAAAAAAATTGACAGTCCAAACCTTAATGTAAGACCAACTCAAAAATGGAAAGAAACTCAAAATGCAATACAGATAGATGCATTCAACATTTATTTGAATTTGTACTTTGTTATTTCTGGCACTACAAAACTACTGTACTGTATTTTTAATTTATTAATCTCACATTCCAGATATTTCTAGTGTTACATGATTGGATAATAACATAAAGGTATTGAAGAGACTGCTATTTGTTTCCTGTTTTTTTTGTAGGAAGAACATTTATGACAGCTCCAAACATGATGACTATTGATAATAATCAAGTTCTTTTTTATGAAATTATTCAGCCTGATACACTGAAATATTTATTCAAGATGAGTCCAGCAAAAAATTTAGGAGCACCATTTATTGTAAGTATTTCTTTGGCAGCCAGGTAATTTATTAACTTGCTTTGACTTTTTATTTTGCACTCTGGGGTAGGAGTTGAATGTATTCTTGCCTTAAACAATATTGTATTTTTATTATTATTTTTTTAAGATTCTTGGAATTTCTTGTAAGAATCAAAGTGCATTTAAAGACAGGACAGATGAGATGTTTTTGTGTTTTGCATATACAAAATACAAAGTAATGAATACTCTTTTGCCTTCGGTGGATGTGAATGGTACACATAAATGAAACAGTTTTTTTCCTTCTCTGTAGAATAAAAGATTTTATCACTCAAAGCTGGTACCAGTTATACCTTCAGAAGCCTGCTCGGAAATAACAAATCCATTTGCTATACAAGGAGGTATTGCTTTGATCAAGAGAGGGTATGTTGTTTCATAAGTGACCAAATGATTAATTCTAGCTTTGTTAAGTGAGGGCTATAAAGTATGTTTTTCTAGCATTATACATCATCTAGTTCAGAATTTGAAGTTGTACTGTTGCTTTGCAAAAAATCACTTTATCTTTCTGTTGTCTCAACAGTTTTTCAATATTATGTGTAGGAATGCTTAGATTCATACGCAGAAGAAACAGTAAATGAGGATAGACAAATATAAATAATTTTCTGGCATTAAAGTTCACATTTTTTCAGGAAGAAAAACCTCACAAACTTCATTCGTGGTAGCACTGTTGTTGCATTATGGAAAATTGCATTAGAATGTATGAACTTAGTGTACATTTCTGCAGATAATATCCAAAGTCAAAGTAGTAGTGAGTGGTACAGAGGACAACATATTTCTAAATCTACAGTATGCAGTGCTTATCTCTGGAGTATGATTAACCATGAAAGAGAATTTATTTGAATGTGATGTCACTGTTGTGTTGTACTGTAGTTGTGATCAGTTTCCATTACTTGTTCTTATTTAGCAAACAAATGGATTATTTCTGTACAGCAAATGTTTAGGCCGTCAATCCTGCAGTCTTCTATGCAAAGAAGTACAACTTTTTCTCATGAGTAAATACATTTTTATTTGCACAATGTACCATTTGTTTGATTTTTATATTAATCTTATCTTACATATTTGGTTTTATCTTCTATTTAATCTGGTTTATTTTATTTTGTTTATTTTATTTGTTTTTCTATCAAAATATATATTTTTACCTTTGATGCAGAGGATGTTCGTTTACTACAAAGTCACAAAATGTAGAGCGTGTTGGAGCAATAGCAATGTTCGTAATGGATCATGATAAAGACAATGATCACCATTATATTGAAATGATTCATGATAATACTGGACGGAAAAGCAAGATACCAGCAGGATTCATCCTCGGAAGAGACGGGTTTGTTTTATTTGTACTGCAAACCTCAAAACTGTGTTTTTATTTGTAGAGGAACTGATCACAATGCTAGTGTGATTCATAAATCCATGAATGAGTAATTGATTTTTGTGTATATATTGTGAGAAGTGGAACCAGGTAGTTGTAACAGCTGCAGCTGCAACAGGTGCTGTTAGATTATAAACTGCTCAATTATAAGCTTCTTGCAAACTTCTTCTCTATCTGTAATAATTGTATGAAAGTTCTTCTTGTGTTCTAAAATATCAGTCTCTCTTTACCCACACCCTGTCTTTCCATTTTTAATGCAACTTGCAACTTGAGGCAATGTAGGTGGCATTTTGCCATCAGCTAGCACCTTCTTATTCTAACAGACTAGCTCTCAACTTATTGTGAGAAAAAAGTGAGAAAATGAATAATCTTGATGGAGAGTTGAAAGAATGGTAGGAGCATAAGTCTGTTTGATATCATTGGCTGCTGAGGGTTGCAAGCCAATCAGAAATGGCCTGACAGTTGCAAACCAGTCACAAAATAACAAGAGGGTTGTAAGCCAATGGGAGGAGACAGTGTGATGACATAACTTTTGGTAACACTTATAATATTAGTAGGTGATCCAAAACAAAATTGAAGTTTTCAAGAAACAGAATTCGAATTTGTTTGAATACTATGTGATAGACATATTTTTGGCTTTCTATTAATCGACTAGAGACTGCTATTGTGGATTGTTTTGAAAATTACTACTTAGATTTGCAGGATCGATGCAATTCAGAAGTTAAAGCAGATTTGATTTACCCAAGTTTGATGTGAACTGTAAAACATTCTATGCCAGGTCTTTGACAGTCACATATCTTTACATTAAAAATTTCCCAAGTATTTTACATCACTTTAACTATTGCTTGGCTAATGGTAGAGACTTAAACAATAATTGTAATTGCAAGGAAGCCTTAATATTTTAATCATGTGCCCATTATTAGATATTTGTCGTAGCATCTGATCTGTTGTAACATTTCAGCTACTCTTAAATAGTCAGAGAAAAAAAAACTTGTATAAAGAATCTTGCAAACAGAGCTAATAATAGGAAGTTAAGCTTGTTTGTACCATTACTATAAAAGACTGTCCTTAATTACACATGCCTAAGTTACTATATAAAACTCCTGAAGTATGTACTTGTGAATGAGTTTGGCCCTGATTTTAGTCACTCTCTACACAATGCCCCCTCCCTCTTCCAGTTAATTTTGCAACAGTCAGTTTTTGTGCTGGATCCACCCCTAGGGTTGCACTGTGCACTTGTTTGTTTATAAATGATTGCAGTAATGATTGGTGCTTTGTATATGATTTTTGATGTTTTTATAATTTTAGTAAATTTGTCGTAACAATGATAGTTGATTATGACCAGTGGTGGTATAAACTGATCAATGTTGTGTTGACTATTATGATTTTTGTAGTATTCATTATTTTTGGTTTGTTTTTTATCACAGGTACCATATACAAAGGGCTTTGCAATTATCAGGGATGCAGTATGCAATAATCAATGCTCCTGTTAATGTCACTACTGCAGAAATTTATTTGAAACAACCTCCTTGGACAGTTTGGTGAATGTACATGTTATGACTGAAATGCATTTGTAGAAATTGAAGTGAAGTTGTACTAGAAAAAAAGACAGTTTTTGAGTTCTGCATGGCACTTTGTACACATCCATTTACTTTTTTATTAAATTATTCTGAAAACATTGTGAATTTTGAAATTAATCTCTTCTGAGTTGGGAAATATTGTACACATTACTATAGATTTCTGCAGAGTTTTGAAAAAATAATTGTTTACTGTCTATTATCAGACTCCCGTTTTTGCTGTTACATAGCAGGGTTTCTCTATTTCTTCCTTAATGTTGTCGTAACCATTCATGGTGTGATTAAGCTTGCTGGTCTTTAACATAAAGCATTACGTTTGAACAGATTTGTATTAAGAATTATCTATTGTTATCAATTTATCTCATGAACCCCAAGCTTTTCCTAATCCTCATTTTACAACATAATTCTCCCATCTTCAGACTACAAGAAACAAGGTAAATAAGGTATCATTTTTCAACATTTGGACCTTTGATATGCCGAGACTGAGTTATTCTAAAAATATAGATATTTACCTAAGTCTGAAAGCAGCACAGTGTGCCAGATTGATCATAGTTCATAGTTTATCATTCCCAACAACTTTCCTGGGAGAGAATATCACATCAACTTTGTTTTTCTTTGGTGTCTTTTTGTATTGTTTACAATTCTTGGAGAATGTACCATTTACTAATAGGTGAATGCTATGACGTGTCATGTGTTGTATTTTTGTACGCTTATTGCAGTGTGATGCTTTGTAAAACAGTGCTCAACCTTTTTGTGAGTGAGTGTTTCTCTTCTTTGTTGTATTTCTTTTGGTATAAAACATCAGTTTTTAATACAATGATGGTTGTTCAAGGTAGGTGGCAGGACAGGTGTCATTGCTTTTTACACAGTGTTGCTTTCTTCATCTAAGATGTGGTCGGAGATTTCCTGAAATATGGGAGTAGATCCCAAATGAAAGAATACCATGTAGAGTATTGGAGAGAGACAAAGTGAAAACTGTAAGATATACAGTGTAGAGGATATTTTAGCAATGTATGCTACGGTCTCTAAGAGAATGGAAATGTCATAATTTTTCAGTTAGAAGAATGTCACTCGAAGGACTATTCAGTTTGAATATTATAAACGTGATATTATAACACAGGACCAGCATAAGAAAAAGACAAAAAGTGGAAAAGCTTCTGTACTTGTAATTTTAGCCTGTTGCTTAGTGTATAGAGATCCTCCATTGTAAGTTTACGAATCCAGCCTTAGTTGAGTGGAGGTATTTACCCCTTCATTTTATTGGTGCTGATAACAAAACAATTACCGTAAGTAGGCATCAATTTATTCCAACACACCACAAAATTCGTGTAAAGATATTATTGATGATAGTTCCATTTTCAACCGCACTTTCTCAGAAAATATATCCTGTGACAGATGGCCATCTGTTCAAGAAATTCATCGTGAAAGCTGCAATATAAGCAGTCTCCATAGCTTTAAGACAAGGCATTTAGTGTGCTGCAGAGAAAGACAGCTGGACTGGCTAGAGATTTGGTTGATATTTTAATGCAGCATCCTTAGAGTTACAGCAAAGTGAAAACTACAGATATTACCACACATTAATTAAATTTCAGTCGCCTGATGTTACTTAATACAATATTTGAAGTTGACTCTTCTGCAATCAACACGTACTGTTCAAATAGCATTATGAAGTTATAAGGAGATGACGTAATTGAAATTCGTAATGGCTATTTTTCATTTCTCATAAGTCTGTTAGAAATATTAGTGACAAGAAATATGCAAAATGACTGGCATGATAAATCTCCTTCTCTCGTAATGGTTATGTTACCTTTGCCTGCATTAGGAAGCAATTATATAGAGTAGGTTTTCGCCTTGAAAATTTGCGACATTGCGCTAAAATCATACTTAAAAGCTTTTTTCGTCTGACACTCCTCAGAGT
>JANTCA010003873.1:0-10521 GCA_024741275.1 Chironex yamaguchii | reverse complement strand
CAGTTAGGTGGTGGTAGAGAGTCTTGGATGGTCTTGTTTTATCATTGTACAGTCCAGTCTTCGTTATTTCTTTTAAGCCATATGTAAAAGCCTGCCTTTTCTACCTTTTACTTGATTTATTTGACAAGTGGATTCTTTTCTTTATCAAACCCCAGGTCTTTCAGTAACGAGTATACCCTTTGACCAACGAAACCTTACACTCCAACTTCTATTGGATGACAAGGAGCTGACCAACCACTTTCGTCAAAATGCTCGACCAAACTTTCATACTTTTCAGTTTTCCGTAGCCACGCATCATCAACATTACTTTCGCCAGGCACTGTTAGTTCAACCAATTTTACAACTTTCCTTTCTTCACACGACAAGGGGATTTGCGTAGTAAGTAGTGGAAAACAAAGGTCCACGGACATCTCCCACTTTCCTTCCCATCTCGGATCATCTATAATCATTACCTTTATCGCGGAAGACTGGCCTTCCTTGCAGAACTTCACCTTTTCCATTTCCCTGATTCTTGCCCTTTTCCATCATTGACTTCTGCTACCTCCTTTGCCACAGCGTCTGCCAGAATACGACGCACTAGATTGTGACGCCACATGTATCTTTTAAGGCCAAGAGGACAATTTGAAAGGATATGTACGAAGCCTACCACAACGGCATTTCACATCACCACTTATCGACCCTCTTTTCAAGTTTTCCGGTGTTGGGAGCTCATCATAAACTGACCGTATCAAAAACTAATTCTTGCTAGGTCCCTTGCCCATAACTCATTCCATCCGACCTTTCTGTCCACAACCTTTTCTTCCCATGATATGCATTATCTCTGGTGAATGCATTGCACAAGCTTAACATATTTGCTGACTTTCTGTTCTACATCCACTTGATTTATTACTGCTTCTCTTCTCTGCTTAGATGACATCTTAGCAAAAGGTTTGAACTTTTTGATACCAAGTCCTTCAACGTCAGTTTGGGTTGAGCCCATTATGTCGCCATGCTGCAAGTTTGCAATGTGGTTATCAGTTGTCTTTTCTGCGCTCCATATATGACCAGTATTGATAGCCAGAGGATATGATCCAATGATATCGTCATTGGAGTACTGCAGGATCATAACTGTTCTCACTCTCTTCTTCTGGAGGAATCCAAAACATCTCCATCGCGTACTCCAGCAACTTGTGCGATACTGAACCAAAGGTGATTTCCAAATCAAGTCATACAACAGCTAGATTACCTTTCTTCTTTTTAGCAGATTGTATTGTGTCCCATATCATAGTAGCATGTTTTTACATCTAGGCACCCCTGGGATTCCTGCTTTC
The DNA here is from genome assembly GCA_024741275.1 of Chironex yamaguchii. Lineage (NCBI taxonomy): Eukaryota > Metazoa > Cnidaria > Cubozoa > Chirodropida > Chirodropidae > Chironex > Chironex yamaguchii. Next base: position 9,211 of record JANTCA010003873.1, on the reverse strand, counting down.
TGAACTGTCTCATCGATGTAACAATTTGCTAGCAGAAACTTCATTGATCTCTTTGTGTTAATACCGAAAAAGATCTTACCTTCGATATTGAATAATGATGTAGGTCTAAATGGGCCTAGCTTTGATAAATTTTCTTCTTTAGGTATGTATACGCCTTCTGCTTTCGCCCAACGGTCTGCAACCTTCTTTTCTTTCCAAGCTCTTCTAAGGATTAAAAATAACCAGCTTTTTAACTTTGGGCCTTTCTTGTTAACTTTGATAAACTTGATTTTCTGTTAACTTGATCTTGCTTTATGGATGAAATCATCTACGTCTCTTGATTTTAAGTTACCTAAACCAAATTTCATTCCTGGTGCAGGTGGTTGCGGAATGCCCTTAATTTCTGGTAGAGGTGTCAATCTTTCATTATTGCAGTATGTATCTCGTAGGTGTTTTTCCATCTCATCCTGTGTACATTGAAGTCTTCTGCTCCTCTTTTCTTGGAATAGTCCTTGGAAAAGTGCTTTTAAACTATCAAAAGTTCTACTTAAAGGTAGAAAATTAAGCTTCTCTGCCTTACTATTGTAATAATAATAATAATAATAATATTAATAATAGTAATAATAATAATTATAAGAAGGTGAAGATGAAGAAGAATAACAATAATAGTAATAATAAAAACAATAATGACGAAAGATACTATTTCTAAAGCTGGTTCAAGTTTTTTTTCACTGTTGTTGCTGTTTCCTTCAGAGTTAATAAAAATGCAGTAGACTTTTTATTGCATTAAAATCTGTCTTCAATAGTTGTAGCTCATTACGTTCTCCCATTTAAAATGGTTTTTTAAGAATAAAATCAAAACAAAAAGTAGAAATATGTTGTATTTCTTTGCGTTAAACATAATTTTCAATGCATTCTCCACTACTCTAGAATGATACTAAAACGCAGCTTCATTAGAGATGTGACCCCTCCAATCTAGAAATGTTTTCCTCGCCCCTGGAATGTGTGAGTCAAATGTGATATATTTTCTTTATTTTCCCCTCTTTGACTTGATTCTCATGGAGTTGGGTTACTAGCCTTCTTACGATAAACGCTATCACATTTGGGATAATGTCATGTTTTTCTTACACTGACCGAGACAATATTAACAGAGTTTGGTGGTATTAGCCTAAAGTGTCACACTTACCTGCTTGCAGTATACATTGTTATTAAACAAGCAGGAAATTCTCCTAAACTTGACAAAATGTAATCTCTGTACATGTTGCCACTCAAATCATCAGAGGCCAATGTGATCCCGTAGTAAGTTATTGAGACTGATAACCTAAAGGAAACAAAGCAAAACAATAGTTAAAGCAAAGTAGACCAAAATGTTAGCAAAACACTCCATGCGTCTAGCCAACTTTTAATCATCTTGCCAAAGTAGTATTTACACATCAAGTGCAATATTTCGTATTATTGGGTTTTAAATGTTGCATTGGAGCATACTATTTCAGTCACGCATTCCTTTTATCAAGCCTTTACATGGATTAACTTTGCATAGTAATACTATTTCTAATATAACTGATTTTAATACATGCTATTCGTTTGGTATAACACAATATAACACATAAGTAATATAGACTGCTGGAGTTTGTGCGACAGGTCATGGTCTCGACGTCTTGTCCGGCTCATACCCAAGATGTTTAAATTGGTACATGATACTTCCCTGCTATGCATTCAGCTCATGAAAGAAAGATTGTAATAAAGCCCATGCTAGAGCATTTTTATTATACTTAGACGGCTGTGTTTTGCATGGGCTAAGGAAAAAGACATGGGTATGGTCCTATACACCATGGTCCTATGTACGGGAAGGAGCTTTAAATAACACATAAATCCTTTACAAAAATTTACAAGCTGAGTTAATCGAGGTGACTACTACTCAAATGCAAATGTCGAAAAGAATAGGTAGCAAGAGGAATAATTTTGAAAACGATAGATATCTCCTGTTTTTCTGAATTATGGATGTTCCATTGCGCCTGAGGTGATAGATCATCGAGAATTTAAAACATTCGTATTTTAAAGTGAAAGTGGATACCACGTTAATTATGGAGCTTCATTTGGGATGAATTTCTAATCTGAAAGCACCTGACAGCAAATGCGGCGCAAAGTGCTGACATTTCCTTTAAATAATTAAATGATTTTAAGATTATTATGTTTTGTTAATAAACAGTTCTGGCTTCATCTCTATAATAATCTCAAATACAAGATAATCTGAAGGAGGTTGCTACCCTTTGTTTGTGAATCACACAGGTACTTTAAACTAAAGTGAAAACCCTTAAACTGTCTCTGGACCAATTTTAGCAAGAAGTGTCAATTGAAAATAAAATCACACATTTTCTAACATTTTTACGAGAAGAATGCCTACCAGATGCAAGCCTTTGACACAAGGATACAGGAGTGAATATTGAAACGATGCTGCTGTTCGTGCATAACTAGAACTTGGTTTCCAGGACACGGTCAACTTGAAAATTTTTAAAAGTTTGTTAAAACTCAAGACCCTCAACATGCTACTGGCCAACAATCATTCACAGTTCATTTCTCAAACGTTTATTATAATAGCAATAAATACTTTTATCTTATGACCATTTTTTCAAAAAATAAAAATGGTGAAGCAGAAATTTCCATTTTCTAGTACTAAGATTTATGTGTTCACATTACGTTTCCACATTTGAGATTAAAGTTAAATTCTAGATCAATTTGAAGACCATGCGAATCTTTTATTTCATACTCTAGAATATGCTGTGTTGGAAAGTGTGTATATGCTTTTCTGCCTTTAAAAATGTCGTCAGGGATACCTCGTACTTAATAGCCAAAGCGTTATTTGCTTTATTTTAAATATTTGTCTTATTGCTTTGGGAAAGATTTTACCTTAGCTAATTTTTCTGTATCAATTTTATCGTATCTGCTCGTTTGAAATACTACAATGATCTTTCATTTTGATAAATCTGATAGACATATCAATACAATAGACCAAGGTTATCATCTTACCATATAAAGCATTGAAGAAGTGTTTTGACAAGCACCGTGAATGGTTTAAACAGCATTAATGGATTTGGATTGATCAATTTGGTCTCTTCAGCTAAGGGAGATAAAGTCGGAACATCTGCTGGATCCTTCCCTTTAGATCTAGTGATTCTGTCAATTATCTGTATTGCTTTGTCTGTTTTTCCCTTCAGCCTCAGCCAACGAAGTGATTCTGGTATAAACCTACAAATCAAAACATTGAATTTGGCTGTTAAGAAACCAAAGATATGCTAGTTATCGTCGAGTGGTCAACTATCATTAAAACTGTCACGATCTAACTTATTACAAACATTCTAAAATCGAAAAGCTATTTTATCAGCCATTTCAAGAGAAAACGCTTTATCGGCGGATTCTCACGGAATTTACAAAGTATTAAGTATAAGACAGAAACTGCCAAAATAATGTTCGCACGCGACTAGGGCCGTGCAGATCTAACATTAGTGTCTAAAAGTTTTCGAGGAGGTAGGAAAAATAGAGTTTTGTATTTCCTGTACGCTCGATGCTGTGTTGCTGTAAATCGTTTCCTTACCAAATTCTCAAGTTGGTATAATATAACCTGCGTTATGCGTTAGGAAGTAATGAACGCTAAAGCATACACTTTAGATCAGTTAGTATTGGGAAAAAAGTTGCACTGCAAGTCAGTAATAAGCTATAAACTCCTTTAACAAAACAGCGAACAAATTGTCCTCAAATTGTGTTTGCTCGTTTGTTTCAGCCTGCCTGCATTACGTGCCTACTCTCGTCTTCATTGCTCAGGGTTTGGAACCATGGAGTAGGCACCAGCTTTATCCACTGGGCTCTGTTATTGTCAATGGCCATGTTCTCTCTAAGTGTTTTCCCAATCCCCTGTTTGATGTCTTTCAGCCATCTTCTTCTTGGTGGTTCTCGCACTGGATTGCAATTTATTTTTCCCTCAAGAAAGTTGATAGACTTTGCAGTATGATAAATGCAAAGGGTCCTACCAAATGGTCGCCGTCACTTGTCGTCTTGTCAGAAGCAGAATTTATTTTCCCTTTCCCCTTATATTAAAACAAACATAATTATGAAATCACCCCTTGCCTCATCTGTTTTAGAGAAGACCCATCACAGTTATCATTCTGCAGGTTTGTCCTATAGTCTCAGCCTTTTCAACAACGTTTATTTAGTTTTTACGTTGCGGTAGTTTTTCACTTCAATGTGTTGTGTGCCATCATTGCGCGAGAACATATTTCTGTGTTAGTTAGGTTATGACAGCTGATTATGGTCCTTATGAACAAATGGATAGAAATTTAGCCTGCCATCTAGCAAGATAGATCAATCCATCTATCAGTGCGCTTCTTTAAGAAAACATCTTTTACATTTGGGGCTGGAAAGCCGATCAACAGTTAGTTACGTTTCGCAAAATCAGAGATTACAAGATTGCTACAAGTTAAAGCCTTACTTACCAAGATGTGCCCAAGATCACAAAATAAGGTGCACTAATCACAATCATTAAGTTCTTCCATTGTCTGATAAAATATGCTTTGACTCCTAACATAACCAAGGCTAAAGAAAAGAACACAAAGGTGAATATTCCTGCGGTTGGTCGCCATTTTGGTCCAACGATTTCTGCCGAAAAGATGAAGATTTGAACATAGAGACCAGGAAAGAAAAAGCCGTTAACAATCCTTGAAATTAAAATGGTACCATAAGAGTTTGCAAATCCACCACCAAGGCAAGCCACAAGAGTGATAGTAAAAGAGACGTAGAAAACCTTAAAACGTCCGATTCTAAAAATGAATAAAGAAGATAAAATTGATCAGATGTAAACATACTTTAAGCAACTTTAACAAATATTTCATAGATATTTTTGACAATAGAGCTGCTGTGCCATGGAGTCTGGGATATGATTTACTTGACGCTTTTCTTTGTGCCTGATTAGTGCAATTTAGGAACAACTACTATTCCGAGAGTGAAAGATACGTAGCAAATCTTCACTATTTCACATAGCAATGTACATTGTCATTCAACAGCTCGCCAAGTCAAATTAGCAAGTTTAGGCGCATTGTTAGATTACTTTATACGCTGATACAGACAATTGAGCGGAATTAATGAAAGGATAAACGCTGCACTGAATGCAAAAAGTGTAGGATCATGAGCAAAAGGAGCATCAAGAAGGTTGTGGGAAAACAAGCTTCTAATGGAGATTTATGAACGGACTTTCCACAAGATGGATGCATCCAAGCGTTCTAAACGCGAAATACGCTACAGGTTAGCAAAAGGAAGACACCAGAGGCTTTGAGAGGAAATACAACCTGAGACAAAAGAGGAACATGATTTTTCCATTGTTGTATGAAAATATTATCAGATTTTGCTGCAGCAATTCTGATGTTGAGTCAAAACAAGGAAAGATAATTTCGTGCTTCCATTGATTAATAATTATAAAACTACGATTAACATCAATATGTTGCTAATTCTAAAACAAGCTACAATACGTTTCTTATTGTAAAGCATGCTAACATTTTATTAAGAAACCCTTCATACAAATTGTTGTTTTAATAATAACTCAACAAAATTCTCACTTGTCTGCTACCCATCCAAGAGGAATAGATCCGGCTCCCCATGCTATGAAGAACATCGAAGTTAGAATGTAGGACAGAATTTCCTTGTCACAGACCAAATCGAACTATAAAAAGATTATAGATTGCAATTAACAGTTAACATTAAACTCTTACTTGATATTAAATTGGTTCAGTTCCCCTAAAATGTCAAAGGAAATACCATTGCATATAAGAGTAGGGTGTACTTTAACTTCTAAGTGTATAGTAAGCAGCAGGATGGGAGGAATCTGGCGTTGTTTAGAAAAATTTTAATGTAGCAAGGTATGTGTAGGTTAAACTGGTAAACGGGATCGAAAATTGTTAGACAGGTATGAGCTGAATTATTGTCAGCAAGTTCATTCAATGATAAGCATTTATTACTTGTTCAAAATAATTATGGGCAATGTGTGAGTTCAGGCTATCCGTGCCTTTGTCTCTACTAGTTGACATCTTCTGACCGGCCAAAATTACTTAAGAACTTTAATTAAAACAATCAGTGTCACATAATTCATTACACATAAAGTCAATGCAAAACCTGAGGAAAGTTCCTTTAACTTCAGCATACTACAACTGAAGATACAGAAGAGATTCTATAGTGGATAGAGAATTAGTAACTTAAAATACTGCGTAATGATTATGAGTGTGACTAGGACACAACAATGTTTTCAGGTAAACACGGAGCTGTGTATTTCCAGTCATTATTGTATGTGATTTTGTTTTCAATAGATGATTATGGAATAAAGCAGTAATAGGTTCGACTTGGTCAGTTAACACAGGATATTTGTGGCAACATGAAATTTGACCTATGGGACTCGATACTCTCCAAACTGACCCGCAGCTGACAAATCAGGTCATATCCCAATAAGGACTGGCCATTTGCCAATTCAAAAGTACAACTAGTAATATAAGTGCGATGACTCACCAGTGGAATAACTATACTATACACATTAACAGGCCTTGTAAGTAACATTCGAGTTCTTTTATTTGAAATCAATTGATTCTTGTTTTGCAGTGGAATGTTAATGATTGTACTTCCAGGTCACCTTTTTTCATTCTTTCACTGACGAAGTTTGATAAGGGAGTAATTGTAACAGCCTTCATCACAACTGCTAATAAGTTGCAAACTCAAAGTTCAAGATAAAGCATGATCATGCTCCTTGTAGAGCTAAAGTTTTCTAAGTATTGTAAAAAGATATTCGTCCTCGGCATTACTGTGTAAGATACGCAGGAGAACTTTTACAACCTGAAGCAAATTGTGCCACGCATCTTAATTTTCTGTAAATGGCGTCAGAAAACAGTCATCCGACACCCAGTCTCCTCTCCCGCGTCGTTAAAACTGGTTGCAACTTGTGCCCTTGCTATTGGACAGAAATCTTCTTATATTGTTTACAGGTAAAGAAATTCTTACTCTATGTTTTATGTTTCTACTTTTATGTTTCAAATCAACTGGATGCGTCAGCAACAACTAGGTGGGAGTATGAACCTAATAGGCCCCACTACTTGGGGCAATAATATTTAACTCCTCAAATCGGTTATTTGATGACCAGTTGCAAGGAAGAGAATACGTTTTCCTGTAGTAAGCAACGCACGCCCATATCATTGATCTCACTAACACGAGTCCGAACTCGTATAAGTGCGTAAGCGAAAATCTCTTGAATCTCAAGTTAATAATTTAGCTTGAGCAGCGCAGAATATGTTTAAACTCGCTAGCTAGAAAGCTGATAACATTAAAACTAATGTTCATTTATTAAATACACTATCCGACCTTATGTTTAATTCATTCCTTACGTTTTTATCTTTGCAATTAATTATTCTGACTTAATAAAAATTTGCCTTAATGCAGCGGATAGAAGTTCATAGATTGCTCTTGTGAAGGATTCCCTTGTAGCCTTTTACAAAGTCATGTTCACAGAATCTGATATAATTGAAATATTCATGTCCGTTCTTTTTGTTCATCCAGTAATCAACGAATAATCCCATTGGATTCTTGAACCTGGTATTTTCTAATGTAAGAGAAAAATTCTTAAGACAAAACAATCAAACATGTGAACGCATACAGCCTTAGAGCACTCACAATACCAGTAAGAAGTGCTTCTTCACGTTTTCTTAATGTCATGTGTGAAAACGAAATTAGAAAACCACATCCAGTAGTGGGTTCCTGGTATAATCAAAGGAAAAAAACTAGTCTCGATTATTATACAATAATCCAAATATACGAAAATGTGTAATAAAATGCCAAAACTAATATTTTTGACCGAGATATTACGGAATGCAATCTTAATCTCATTTGAGGCAATGTTGACAGAAGTTTTAAAGTGATACAGAGTTCCAGACTTGATCCTCATTACAAAATATGAGTATGTCGAGCCTATAAGAACACCACCATTTAAAAAATTTCAGAACTTATGGTGTTCTCCTGCTAACAGACAAACAAAGAAACGAACGGCGGCTAACACATAGCCTTCCCAGAAGTACTTAAAGCAATAAGCCGTTGTATTAATAAAATATGCCGTCTTGTATTAATATGCCGTCTTGTATTAATAAAATATTGCATTTATCATGTATAAGGTTATCAGATGGTATTAAAGATACAGAGTGATTGATTTCAAATTGCATTTTACTATTTCTTTGATAATTGTTGAGATCTTTTTAGGCAGAAAAATTCATGATGCAATATTTATAATCGTAATGACTTAGTTAGAATTTTTCAGACAAGCATGTAAAGGCACGTTTGTATCGACCAAGAACACTTATTAACTGCGAAGGCGATTTTAATGAGAACAGCTAAGGTTTATACTGTGATAGAGGGACGCTGAGTTTACATACATCGATATACATTTAAAAACATAAGAAGTGAAGTAACCAATCATACTTGTGTGGTGACCGAATAGTCCTGTGCTCTTGTAAATTCCCACTCTGATCTTGGCATATTGCATCTGCTTTTGTATGACTCACTAAGAGTGCTGAACTCTCCAGTCATGTTACAAATAGTGCTGCTTTCTTTACATTTCCACGGTGGGTTGTGAGCAATGAAAAAGGCAACTAACACTTGCATGGCTGCCGGAATCTTTGCTAAACAGAGCAGCATTTCCACAAACATTTGGTATTTTGAGAGACCTATGGTGTCTAAGATGACATCTGGTGACGACTCAAACGCCATTGTAATTACAACTCTGTTGCAGCCTTGGTTTGAGCTGTAGTCTCTTGAGGTTCCTGATATGGATTAGATTTTTAAGATTCACTGTTTCAATAGAGAATCATATCCTGTTTAAGCTGAGGCCGAATTCGGATCTGAGAATTTGCTTTCTCACAATATCATATCTCAAACGCAATTACAAACGATTTACAGGAGAAAAAGGGTTTTGAAATTTGAGAAACAACTAAGGAGCATCAAAGTAATTCTTGTTATCATTCGGATATATTTCAAGATTCAATTTCAATATTTTGAATACAACAGCAAAGACTTGCTAGGAATAGAAACAGGATTCACCCATCGGTAACAAGCAACTGTCTATTTGTCTGTCCGCCTGTCTGTCTGTCTGTCTGTCTATCTATCTATCTATCTATCTATCTATCTATCTATCTATCCATCCATCCATCCATCCATCCAT
>JANTCA010003872.1:0-10521 GCA_024741275.1 Chironex yamaguchii | reverse complement strand
AAGTATGATTTTAGCGCAATGTCGCAAATTTTCAAGGCGATTTTCAAGTTTTGTACCACAAAAAGATTGTTCTAGTAACATCTATAGGTTGACAAAGTATATAGCTCGAAAGATATAAATAGGCAAGGAGGGATGCATGTTTGTAAGCAGATACAAATGTATTTAGGTAGATTTGGAGGTACTGAAGTAGTCTGGGAAGTAAGTAGGTTCATAGGTAGTTGGGAAAGTAGATAAATATGATCGTAGGTAGATAGGTATGTAGGTTAGTAGGTAGGTAGGTAAGTAGGTAGGTAGGTAGGTAGGTAGGTAAGTATCTAGCTATCTTTGATATTCTTGTCACTGTGATGGTGTTAAAGAAGTAGATTCTGACCTTTGACCTTTTTTAAGGTTTGTTTACCTTCATTTTCAAAACATGGAAGGGAACTAACTACCAGCATAATTTACTTTCGGCCGGCATTACTTGGTAATTGCACCAGCAGTTGATACGATTCCAATGTATACCAAGAGTTTAAACAAGACATTTAATGATTTCGTTTGTTTCAGGTTTTACCCGTCGGAGGAATCAAGGAAAAGCTGATCGCTGTAAGTTATTTTGGCAAAGTATCCTGTGAGTCCAGATTTGCTTGTGATAGGGAATGACATGTGGGTAAAATGCTTTCAGTTTTAAAAGACTTGCTTTGGAGCATCTAGGATCCGAGTCCACCTTCAGACATGCCATATAAACTATGAGGAAATTAGCCAACTCTCTTTTATTCAGAAATGGTGGATTGTAATCTAGGGCCAGGGTTGCATTGCGTTACTTAACCATAGGCTGTTTCGTGGGCCCTCGCACAAAATGCAGCAACCTCATACATCAATATAATTGTTCCGCTCAGGATTTCCGCAATAGTAACTTGTACTTAGGTTATGCTAGCGGCAGAATGGATATATGCTTTACTTATGCTAACGAGAGCCGCATTTTTATACGAGATTCCACCCTTCTTGTCGTTAGCATTCAGTCGGTGGTTATTCTAACTTTGTTTATCTTAATATTCAATTACCATAGTGACGGCCAGTTGTATTAGATTGCCTACCGAATGACTCAGACTGAACGACAGATGCTACAAGAGCATTGTATAAGATAGAAGTAAATACATAATGAAATTATGTGAGGATATGAAAAGTGTGGGTTGCCTTTTTCAACTCGAGGATGTCATATCCTGTTAGTTACAATATCCAGTCACAAGGAATTCCAATATAAAACACTTATGGAATTGTTTGCAGTTATAAAGTAAATAGAAAATTCAACGCATTAATTAAGCACTTGTGTAGTGCAGATTGTCATCCTTGGTATTGGGAACTTGGTATCTGGAAGATGGCTATCAAGTTACGAATTTGTAAGGTTATTCCACTATTTCCACTACTTGGTTTTGTTACGGAAAGCTTGAAGTTGGTATTTCAGTGCCTGGTCAGACTAGTCTAATCACAACGTAGATGGACCGGTTATATCGGTTACATTGTGTCTTTTCATTTTATTATTTGTCCTTAACTCCATTTATGTCATAATCTAAACTATTCGCTGTATGTGTTGGGTTTTTTTCACAGGCGCGTCGTACAAACATAACCACTGTCATTTTACCAGAAGGGAACAGAAAAGATTACGAGGATCTACAGGACTTTATCAAGGAAAACTTAGAAATTCATTTTGTTACAGACTATAAAGATGTTTTTGAAATTGCTCTCAACTACATAGAAATTTCGGATTCAGATGCAGAGAGAACAGTTGCATGATTCGTAGGATAGGATATAAGCTAGGATATAAGCTAACTTACTCTTGTGTCTGCCGATTGAAGTTTGGGATTCCAGTATTCCAGTGTGTGACTGACGTTTAGAAAGCTTTGTGGATCTGGGCCTTAATCTGAAAACCAGCCTCAAAATTTTGGTCACGCCTTATCTTGTCCACAAATTGGCTGTTTGAAGTCAATTCCTGAATATTTTCGTGCTGAAAATAAGACGTTACGCAAGCATGAGACGTGTCCAGGGAAGGAGATTAGAGAACGATGGACATCGTATCGAGGGAAGATCTTGAGTAAATCCACCGTAAGGAGAGGAGGGTCTTCGGAAAAATGGATTTTTGATCAAGCTATGGTGTGAAAGAATAGGAAAATGCATTGAAGTGTAGTGAAGAAGAAACGCTAAAAGGGACACGCACTATAGAGGATATCGACTCTGTAAAAAACGCAGTCTGTAAAAATTGGACAATGCAATACTGTAGCGAAGAAATTTTGAAATTGCAATAATGTACGAAATATTCTAATCGAACAAACAACGGAAACAGTGACAAGGTATAGGAAGAAACAATTGAAAAAGTCGAAGCTAAAAGACAAAACTGATCTAAAATCTGGAACTGCTCATCCATAACACCTTTGGATGGCAAATACTGCTTATGACTTCAAAATATTCTATAGGATGGACAGCAATTGTTTGGATGGTAAAACTCTTTCTATGTGTGTTTTACTGCATTACTCATTGCTGAAGTAATGTCTGGAGACTGGAGACTGATACCTTGAACTATATTTGACTGTTAGCATTTTTCTCTACGTTGATAACATGTCACTACAGTGAATTATTTAACGAAAGCTAATAGAACGCTGTAATTGAGCCATCTTTAATAAATTAGCACAGTGATGGAACACTCTTCTTCTTGTTTGCTTTAATCTGAAATCAAGCTAGAGAAGTGTCTTTGCAGATGTTGGCTTTGCCTGCGAATCAATTTTAAAGGACCGACGTTGTAGTTACCCTTGAGTTTTTTTTGTTTGCCATTATGACTACCAAGACGTAATGCCCGCTGTCAAGGAGGCAGTTACCCCTCGAATCGAAAATGTCAATCAGCAACCGTTAATTTCTATTACTGACCAGCGGAAGAGTTTCATTATCTCTCCCCCCTCCCTTCTTCAAACACACACGAATCTTGAACTGATTACAACGCCCCTGTGTCACTTTGTGTACCTCTGGCAGTAGTATACAAGAAATAGTTCATTTACAAAGTTTTATAACCGTCGCACATTCGGGTAGAAAACATGCATAACAAGAAACAGACAACCTAAGGCAAAGGTTGCCGGGTTCGATTAATAACAAATCGTTTAACAGCTACTGTTGGGTGATATCTAAGTTCGATAAATAAATAGGCGTCGCTTTGCAACATCAACACACTCGTTCGATGTATTTGGCCATTTCCTTCTGCCGCATAGTCCGGAAAACCTAACGGTGTGACATGTCTGTAGTTATGCCACTATTAAGATCCAGTGGTTTAAAGGCTTGAGCAGAAACTCATCGTTGCATTTATTACCTCACTTTGGGGGGTTTTGCTCCTTGAGCTTTTGGGTAACAACATGAAAATTGTTGTCAAACAGGACCTTGTTTGTGTCAGTGTGCAGCCGTTTGAACGTAAATTTAAATGTCCCGCGAAATTCCCAGAAGAATAGCTGATTGGTTAATTCGTGCATGTAATATGGCTGCTCGACAAATCATACTGGTTTACCATAAACAAATATGCTGACTGTGCTGCTTACTGAGGTACGTTTTAGATTTGATATCATATTGTGATCTCTATATAACATTGTGTGATGACGAGTTACCAAAAATACACATTAGGATGACACAACATGCTAGAATAGGTACAATCTGAATGATGATTTACGAGGTCTTTGAACGTAAGTAAGTCGTAACACAGAGTACTGCGGTCTTTGATTTATTTTCTCATGTGCGCAAATCGTAGCGAGTCAAGTATTTATTCACTATTTAAACCTTTCTAATGTCGCTCTTAAATCACATACGTATGTTTAGAAGACCCACAACTCTTAGTTGAGTTTTTGTCTTATTGTTTTGTATCGTATGAGCTATTAGCTGTAGGACCGAATCAAATCGATCATGACCGCTTGTAGTCACACTTTGAAACATCAACAAATTGCCTCCGAGGACTAACGGCTATCTTTACTTCAAGATAAAGTTATTTATCATTATTCATTGCTTGCCATATATCATTGCTCGATGGTTGACCTCTGTTACCCCCACCCTACCCCTCTTCCCACTGAAGAACATCGAGTTTGGAGCCGCAGCCACCATTGATGGATAAGGATCATAGACAGTAGCTATACATGATTTTTACATCGCAAAGTTAAGTGCCATAAAAACCAAGTAGAGGTTAAGTTTTTTATGTAAATTTATTCTCTCACTGAACTTCTTTAGAATTCGAATGGCATGTGTTCTCAATGTGGGTCACAGTAGAGATTGTCTCGCTTCCATTTTTAAGGACCCAACGACATAGTTCCACCAGTAGGGAACCTTGAAGTTGATATGCTGGGCACCCCTCTGGTTATAATGCTGCAGTGGATAAACTTCAGGTTATGTAGCGTTTTAATTCATTCTTGTTATTTAATACGCATTATTGCTGTATATTACATTTCACTCAAGATTTATGATTATTAATCATGCTGGATGTCAAACAAGGCAACGATGCATATTGGTAGGCAACCGATAGGTTAGCAGCGCATGCTAATAATGCGCTAGTTTGTACACTGTTTCACTGTGTACATCTCTGGCAGATATCTATATCTTTATCTCTGATGTAAAAAATCATAACCGGCCAATCAAGAGGTATGTTTATCGCAAAAAGTTCAGTCCATTACTTCAAAGAAACAATGATGATTTCCATATACAACTTTTATGAGTTCATATTTGTGGTCTTCATTTCGCTTTTTAAAGTTGTCCTTACTAGTGAAGGCATATGTGAATAGTGTATTCTATAGCAAGGGATGCAAAAGATGGATAAAGTATTTGAGAACAGAGAAGGATAGACTAGGTTTGGAAACAGTATTACAAAAATTGTGAAAATTGGCAAAATTCGATTCCCCATTTTTTTGGCATGATATTTGCAATAGATAAAATCAGCACATTGTAAGCCATATTTTCACGAGATCACTATTGGTGCTTTGCATCTCCATAGGGATACTTTGAAGAACTGTCAAAGGCATGCATAATTGTAATGTTTTTGTTTTTGTGTGTTTATTGTCTAGCTAGCCCTCAGTATATTTTTGATTTTGGATCCATAACATCTCAATCCCAGCAAAATAATGACAACTTCTGGTCACATGTTCTTTTCACTATAATTTTCATTACAAAGGATATTCATTTCTGCCCTACGCCATGTTGTCTTAATTATTCTTTATTATTTTCTGGTGCTACTTTAACTCTGATTTACTTTAACTCTGAACTCATGATTTCTTTCCTTAATTTACCTTTTCCAAGGAAGGGTTTTATCTATCCTCCTTTCTACTGTGTCTCTACATCTGCTTTTTGATCACTCTGAATAATTTTCTTCTCTGCATTATCCTTCTCCAATTTTTCTTGTCCCTTTCTTTATATTCAGTTTTATGAACAAGTCTTTTAAATGCCGACTGTTTTTGCTGCACCACGTTGTAAAATTGTTGTAATTTTTTAACTACAAAAATTTGTTAACTAGAATAAACCTGCAGGACAGACAATATCCAGTGTGCTGAAAAGAACTCATTATGCTGCAAGAAGAAAAACCCTATTTTGCTGTTTTGTTTTTAGAGAGAATTTTATCTGTTTGTGAAGATAAAGTGAATTTGAAAAGTCTCTAACTGTTTGAGTCATTGTTTTTTGTGGTATGCAGTTATGTGTTGATAAATGTAACTTTGCTGTTGGACATGATACAGTACCAATAAAGACAGTTCCTGTCTCTGTTATCTCTCAAATCCCAACTTTTTACATAATTATAGTCCTGCCTTTCTTGCTTACTGTTATGTATACTGACATTAACTTTTAATGTGTTAGTGATGTGACAACTTGACTTGACTTGATCACAAGATCTTGACTTGATCACTTGAACTAAGCTCACATACTTCTAACAGACAGTATGTAGTGCACTATTAGAGGAATTAGGTGGACTAGATTTTAAGAACAATTGGCAGTTTATTGCCTTTTCTGGTGCTGCCATTCCTGTAATTCTTTGATCACTTTCTCAGTCATCAACTTAATTCTATTCTTTGCTGTCTCTTCTCTCATAAGTTTTAGTACATTCTTTTCTCATTATTTGTTGTCTTTATTTTCTATAATCCCTCTTTATTTTACCGTATTTTTCTTCAGGCAATCCTGGTTTTGTTGCTGTCAATCATTTGCTGTGTATTTTGTTTTTGCATCTTTTTTATAACAAATCTTGTTTTTCATCTTCTCTTCATCCTTGTCTTCTTTTATTATGTCCATTCTTCTTTGCCTTCCTCAGTAAATGATCACTTAACTATTATACTATCCTATATCACTTTTTCTGTTTTTTTTTAAAGATGCTTTGTTACCATCATCATTATCCACCCAGTGGTGTGTAGGGCAGCAACAAATCCCCTCCACCTCTGCCTGTCCTGAGCCAACCTAGCCAATGAACCCTAAGAGTGTCGCATTGCTTTCATCTCATTCTCCACTGTCCTCCTCCATGTCACTCTTGGTCTTCCTCTCTTCATCTTTCCATCTGGGGTCCAGTGCAGTGCTGTTCTTATGATTGACTGTTGATCTTTTCTCAACACACTTTCCTTGTCCTTGGTCTCATCACTGCTGTCGGTGGTTGGTGCAGAGCACTGGATGATGGTGATTTTGACATGCCTGCCCTTCAGTCTTGGGCTCATCAGTCTGTTGTTGACGGTCTTCCATTCTAGCAGGCACCACTCTATGCCTTTCCTGATGATGATGACACCTCCCTCATGGTGTTGGTCATCGTCTCTCCCAGAGTAAAAGATGGCTTCTCTGGTGATGGTTTTCATATGCCCAGATCCAGTCCATCTATTCTCGCTCACTCCTAGGACATGGAGATTGAATCTTCTCATCTCTGATGTTACCCCTACCTGCTTGCCTATCTCGTACATGGTTCTCACATTCCAGTGTCCTAGTCTGATCTTTGTCAGGTGCTGTTCAGGCTCTCCCTCATCCTGCTGGTAGTGTCCTCTCAGCTTTGGCCATCATATGAGTCACAGAGGATCTGGAAGGCCAACCACATGCTGAAGTAGAGT
Source organism: Chironex yamaguchii (assembly GCA_024741275.1). Classification (NCBI taxonomy): domain Eukaryota; kingdom Metazoa; phylum Cnidaria; class Cubozoa; order Chirodropida; family Chirodropidae; genus Chironex; species Chironex yamaguchii. Next base: position 3,463 of record JANTCA010003872.1, on the reverse strand, counting down.
TTGTCATTTGTTGCTGTTTCCATAACGTAGTCATTTTTCCGGGACAGAGTTGTTAGCACTGTGCCCAACCTCCAGCATGGAGGACCAGTGGATCACTCTTCGTCTGGCTTCTATCCTTCAACCTGTCTGGCATGGGTGACCCTACCAGGAGCTTGAGCTCCAGCCAGCGTAGATAGCTCTTGGGATCATTGAAGCATGCAAGTCCCTTCATCACGTCAAAATGGTGATCCCTGAAGGAGATCCTTTGTTATAGTTAACTTTAATTTCCTCTGGTGTTTTCTTATTATACTTTTTTTCTTATATTTTTTATCTTTTATCTAGGTACCATCAGCCAGTCATATTTTGATTTATTCTTTTTCTGTAAGTTTCCTCCACCTTCTTTTTTGTTTGTGTAAGCATTCCTGATTTTTTTCATTCCCATCTATCTTTTTTAGAGCTTGTCTCATCTGACTTATCGTTTTTTAGAGAATCATTTATGTCTTTGTCTACCTTGTCTACCTATGAGATTTTTAGTTTTATATTTTTATGGAATGCAAAGAGTTAAAGTGAGCAACAGGATGTCCTTAAGCACTGGCTGGTATAAAACTTTTTAGTCACCTCCCAATAATTTTAGATTTAAAGTTACAATTCATTTTGGGAACTACCAGAATAACTTTGTCTGTTATCATATTTCTGTATTCTTTCAAGCAAACAAAGTGATTTTGAGGCTTTTGCAAAGTAATGCATTTGAGTATTTATGAACATCAACATTGGCAGAGGTTCATTCACTTGAATCACAAAGTTTCTGTTTATGTGATATACTGGAAATAAAAAAACCCACAAAAAACCAACCAACAAACAAAAACAGCTTTTTCTTTTGCTGACACCAGTGATTGAGAATGTTCTCTAAATCAAGGGATTTTGGAATATCTCTATTCACAGAGAAAAGCATCGAGTTGTTAGCACTAGACAAGTTCATCAAATTCTGAGGATAACGCAGAACTTCATTCATTATTATACATTCTGTCTGTTTGTTTGATTAAGCTAAAAGTTGATTTTATCACTTCCTCCATTTGTCCAATGTTTTATAAAAATTTGTTGTTCAAATGTTAAAAAAATTGGCAACCATCATAAATTTCTGCTCCCTAAGAAATTCAACGCCAAAATTCATGAGAGATTAAGAAATTTTTGGTTCTGAAAAAGTGTTAGTTTCTTATAAAATAAATAAAGTCCAGAATGACCTTTAGGATGATGAAATTTTATTGCATAACTGCACTTAATCTCCCACAATGCTTAAGTGTTTTTAGGGTATGAATGTTTCAAAGCTTTCTTGACAGTTCACTACAGCTGATGTTTTGCTCCTCAATAATCAGTAATTGTACACTATTGTATATGACATGCAGGTCCCAGGGTCATAGACTACACATACTAATATGGTTCTCGATATAAATTAGTGCTAGACTCAATCAAGCTTGCATTTTTGGAAACAAAGAACTTATTTATCATAAGCATAACCCATAACGGTATAAGGTTTTTGATAAAAATATATGTTATGGGTTTTTATGTTGAAAAGGTTAGCAATAATCTTCTGAAAATCAGCCATTTTTGCAATTTTACATTTTAAACTCAGGAGTCCAAGGTCAGATGACTTAATTTCCTTTTAAGTAATTGTTTTTTGTCTGATAGAAAGATTTTTCATCTCAGCACTACCATGAGGGTTTATGAGGAATGTTCTCATACATAACTATTCCTGTATGGTTGTTGTCTATCTTAACTAGAAATAATGTGCAAGAACCCTTCATTGTTTCTCTATCTCACTTTTCTCCCATATTTCTTTTATGCATGCAAGATTTGGATGTATGTGACAACATATACTAACTTTGCCCCTTATTCAACTTTGCCCATGTCTGCACAAATCTCACTCCAAAATTTGAAATTTCAATAAAGTAATACTATGATCAGGTTAAAGTGTGTCTTGCCTAAACATTAGCAATAAAAACACTACTTCTCAACAGGTCATTGTAAATATGAAAGAAATTTGGTTACAGCATAAGAACTTGGTTTGTGTTCCACAAGTGATATTTCTTGTTGCATCCAATAGTTAATGTGACTGAGTCTGAAACACATGTGTTTTACTTAAAATAGGTTATGATTAGCAACATTTTTTATGCTATTGTCAGGAACTGGGCCCTTGAAATTTAGCCTAGCAATCCCCATTTTTAATAATACCACTGACATGACAGCTACATTAATGCACTGTTGTGGCAAATTGCACCTACTAGGAGTTGCAACAGAGGCATCATAGCCAGCTGCCCCTCTGCTGAAATGTTTGTTGGGTTTGCATTTGTCACAAATTTCTGGCATAGTTGTCCTTTTGGTCTTTTTAAAGAAATTCTGCTGGACCTTTCACTTCATTCTATCTGTGTCACCTGCTCTTCTTATGCTTTTTATAAGTACAGTACTACATAAATTACGATGCCTGGAAACCACAAAAATGTGATACTTTCACTTTGATTAGTAGACAAGGTAACCAAAGAAAGAAGTTGTCTTGTAATGTGTGATTATGTGGCACCACTTCCTCTACAACAACCATAATGAGACTTACAACAACTTTGCACTAGTTTCTATTCCAAATGCTGAAAAGAATTGATTCCACAAGTTGACCATAAAAACACAGTAGACATATTTGTGAGCACTACCTTGCAAAAATGTTGATAATATAGATTGTTGGAATCAAATAGTAGTAGTGTCACCAAATTGCTTTTAAACAGAACTTTTAATTCTTTTTAATTTTTTAGACACACTGTATGCAGTGAATTACATTCTTTGTAGAGGATGACCAATGTATAGTTAAAGCACTTTCACTATTTCAGCCTAATTTATCATTTTTTGCTTAAATCTTCTATGCCTTAAGTCCTTCAGTAGCATACTCTGCTTCCAATTATCTCTATAATCAAGTGTGAGACCAAAAGGTTGTTGTAAATTTGCCCCCTCCCCTCTCCTGAAAGAGGAGGCAATGATGCCTCTGAGTTGCAAGCTTTAATTTTGTTACTGCTTTTTGCCATAAGTGTATTAAACAAGAACAAAGGTGATGTTATCTATAAAAAGCTGTGAATCTAAGGGTCCTCACAATGAAAATTGCAATTTTGTTAATGGCAATGAATCAAATGACCCCATAACTGTCAATCTTGAAAATTTAATTTTGATAGAAGTCAAATTGTTTTGTTCATTTTTTATTGCTTTTAAGGAAAGAAAGCAGGTGCAGAAAATATCTACATATTTTTGCAGAAAACATGTTTAAGAAACCTTTGTATCTTCATATTTCTTTCCTTAGTTTTCTGTCTTGTGCCTTCTGATTAAGTTAGTGTTGGAATGTCTAGGACTTCTTTCCCCAAAAAAATTCTATTTACTTTGTAACTTGCTACTTCACATCTGTCCATTCTTTCCATTATCCTCTTTTTCACTTGAGGGGGGGGGGGGGGGG
>JANTCA010003870.1:0-10522 GCA_024741275.1 Chironex yamaguchii | reverse complement strand
GGCAAGTGTCTTAATTAATTGATCGTTTAACATTTTGTAAGAGAATAAGTGGTGTTTGTTAAATAATCCCGAAACTAACAATGACCAAAATTCATTTTTGAAAACGTTCTCTTTAATTATATTTTGTACGTGTAGCAAAAAGGGTTATTGTCAAATGTAACCAAAGCAGAATAGTTCTTTTTTGTTCGATGTTGCATGGCTTGCGTTACAGTATTTTTGTCACACTTACCTTGTATGAGTGGTAGAAAAACAAACTTGATTAAAAGCGATGTTTAGACAATAAACATATGTCGCATAATGCCTTCGAAATTTTCCACACCATTTGATTAGATTAAAGAAACGATTTCGACAATCAAGCAATGGGGCACTGCGTAATTTTTTCGGGCAAACAGGGCGCCGCCCCCCCAAGTCGGATCGTGCCCGTACGCCTATGCTTATTATATGGAATATTCAAAGTTCCTCCTTCTAAACTCTCTTCGCTTCAAATATCATCAATTCTTCGTACAGCATCCTTTGGAAAATCCAACTTACCAGTAATTCTGCTCGGTGATACTGCTTATATCAGCTTACATCTCGTTCTAGTAGGCAAGTCCATTAAAAATTGGAATAATATAGTAACGCAAAGAGCTTTAAAACCTCAATTTTACCTTCCTTTTGAAGAAGGGAACAATCCATCCTTGAAACCTAAGAGTACTTAGCTACAATTTTTACATTTTGGTTAAAAATTTACCTTGAATTGAATATTTGGTTCATATTTCAAATTTAATTACAAGCTGTTGGTGTCTGCCCGATTACTATTTGGTGTCGAAATCTTTGTTGCTTTATTGTCAGTTTTACTGTTATTTCTTGTCAATGTAAAACAGTGCTTATATGAAAGCAAAAGGAAGTTCCATCGTATGATAACGTAGATAATATTCACCTCCCTAACCTTTATGAGACGATTTAGGTTAGTTAGTTTCTCCTTGCCACTCCCGACATATTGTACTTTCGTTCCGTGTTTTAGCCAGCAATACCTTAAGCACATGTCTCTCAGTTGGTGTTTATTGTCACGTTAATGAGCCTACTTTTTTCTACATTTGTTTATGTAGTTAGATTTGCCATCATGGCGTTAGACAGCGCTGAATCCCAACAGGAAAAGGGAAGCAAAGTACAAGATGAAGTTCTCCTTATGCAAGGAGATGGTTTACACTGTGTAGACAAACTAACAAAGGCAAAGGATGCAGTATGCTTTATCTACTGCAACGGAGGGGGCAGTTTGAAGTAAGTGCTCATTTGAACACGCTGATTTGCGTGAAATTGAGTCTGTGTGGAGACGATTATCGTCGACAGTAATGTATTGTTATCGACAACGCGTAATGAACTTGCTTCATCAATGGAGGAGTTTCCCTTTAGCAGTCAATCATACCCTGCTCTTTCTGCTTACGAAAGGAGAGAAGGTATAATGTATAACGAATCACACTATTAAGATAAGTGACTGATACACAAGTTATGTGATCTAACACTAGAGGATTTCTATGATTCTTGGAAATATCTAGCGTACGAATTGTATTTTCACACCATCTGTGACTAAACTGCAACCGAAATTGAGCCTGAAACACGACCTCACACAACTGGATTTTACGGGAAACACCACTGAGAAGTGCCCATCGACGACTAGCGACAAAATCAGTTGTTGTTTACGTTGTTGGTAGTAATTATAATCTGTAGAAAGCAAATCAGATTTATGGGATTAATTCACTGCAAGATTAGACGAACTACTTATCAGTAAATAAATTAATTAGTGAACCGCATCAATTTAAATTGTTTGTAATTAGTTTGCAATCGAAAAGGAAACATGACACACAGATGATGTTTTCATGAGGCAAGTTGACTTATACTTGTTATGACACAATCATGTCATAACAAAATTTTGCCTCTTGGAGAGGTTACTTGTGCATTTCCGCCAAAATGAAAAGTATGTTTTGGAGTGTTTTTGCAGACTAAGCTGACCTCTAACCCTAAACCTAGTTCTAAATCGAAACCCCACTACTAACTTAAACTACCCGTAACCTAAATGAATATAGTTTGTGATGCAAGATATAGTCTTGAGTTTTGCTTAAGGGGTGCGGGTGGAGGGGTTGAGAGTGAAAAAGAATAGCCAAGAAATACAGGAAAAGGGAACTCAGACAATGCAAAATCTTTGATCTATCGTATTTTGTGGTGGTTTGCAACAGTTCTCACACCTATTACTTGCTGTTGATTTACAGTTTATGGAAGACAAGCAAAGTATTCTGGGACATTATTAGTGTGCATTCTCTCTTTGACATTCCTACTAGAGGTTTGAGTAACAGGACTTCCTTCTTTGCCAGTAATATCAGTGTTGTAATGCCCTGCAACAAGTCTATTTGGTACTAAAGTATTTAGGGTAGCTGTATGCTGGAATTCAGTGGCAAAGTATATGGCAATATAACCAGACACCTAAGTCTTTAGTAGCATGAGGATTTTACTGAGACAGATAACTTTGTTTTAATTTGTAAAGTTTGTTATGGTGACAATAAAAGGGGACAGCCAGAATGAATGATGAATTTTGTGCACTATTGGAACAGGTTGGTATTCTCGATTGATCTGAATTGTATTACACATTTTTGTTCTAGACGTGGTTCTGGATTTTATGCAATTGTAAACATTTGGGGAACAGAACATAGATGCATTGTTACTAACAACCATGTGATTGGTTCCAGGGAGGATGCTGCAATTGGTGTAGCTAGGTTTCATTATGAAGGAAACAATTCAGGAGAAGAAGTAGCCCTTGATCCCAATATTCTATTTTATACAGATGTTGTAAGTGGCTTTCGGCAGTGCAGTTTTCTAACAAGCTGTATTTGTCATGTATTGTATTGTTAACAAAGCATAATTATACTATTATTAAGTTAAAGGTTAACAAAAAGTAGTCTTCCTTAGAATTTTTAGGCTATTCTATTTATTTCATTGATGTCAATTATTAAATATTGCTGGATCATCTTCTTATTTTGTAAAGAAGATTACATGATTGGCATAATTTTCTTACGTAACCAAGACCACCTCAGACATGTTCAAGGTCTACCTTTTGAAATTGTATTAGAAATGAATATTGCAGAAATGTAACTGAAGAACAATTTCATTATCCTTTTGGACATCGTTAATCGTCATGGCAAGTCGGTGTCTGCTGGTGCTGATTGTGTTGAATGTCAACTCTTTACATTGTTTTCTAGTTTGAGCTATCTTGACTATTTGTGACAGTGGGAGTTCAGGCAATACTTTAATGTGGTCTAGCCACTGCCACCTTGGCTATTCTTGCCTGTGAGTACCATTGCTCATCCCTGGCATTACACTTTTCTGCTGTCATTCATTCAGCAAATGTGGCCAGACTTTTTGCTATGGTTAGGGGACTAGTTCTTTCTAGTACGTCTATGTTTGTAACATGATGGCATCATTAAAGACCTAAAAGCTGGTTTATCATGCCATTGGAAATGCATTGACTATCTGCTCCATTTCTTTCCTAAATTACTGTGTCCTATTGATGCATATCATGATGCTGAAGACTTTCAAGTTCGTCATGAACCTGATGTCCATACTGTTTCAGATCTTGGAGAATTTCAGGACTTAATGTCAGCATTACACATGTTGATGTCGGCCAGTATTTTAGCCTTATAGAACTAGAATTTGCATACAAGGTAAATATTGAACTTCAGGTGTCTTCACTAGTGTGAATTTTAAGTGACCATTATCCAATTTGCATAATTTAGGACTTGAGGAAGACTGCATGTTTTTGACATTTATTTTTCCACAGATGTTGGATTATACAGTTGTTGGATGTAACAGCAGTGTCATAGAGAATTCACTTGGTATTTCACCTCTTGAATTCAGGGAGGAACCACCAGCTTTCCCTGGAGATCAAATCTTCATATTTCAACATCCAAAGGGGAATTCAAAACAGTTCAGCTATGAGAAAATTTCAGATGTGAAGCGACCATTTGTGTATTATCAAGCAGATACTGACATAGGGTCATCTGGGTCACCAGTTTTGTGGAAATTTCAATTGCTTGCTCTTCATTCTAAAGGTTGTGACCGTTACAACAAGGGGACCCTCTTTAGTGAGATCCTGTATCACTTGAATCATCGTCAAAGTATGTATTGTTTATCTTTGTTTCTAAAACCATAATTTGCGTTAGATGATTTATCATACTTTAGTACTTTGTCGTATTGTTTAGTATCAGTGTCAGTGTTGGTCAACAGAAGGGAACATAACTACACAGACCTTGATGCAAAAAGGAACCAATCTCTAAGTGTTACTACACATAGATATGGATGTCGACTTAGTATACACTAGAGTTTATAATGAGTAATCCCATCATTGTTCTCTTTCTTTTGTAGGTAAATTCTCATTGGCTGGTCCTATTGTAGAATGTGCAGACAATGATCGAAAACGGACTCACGAAGAGAGCCAAGGTAATGTACTGTATCAATGAATTGCAGCCATTCTTTAATCATAAATACATTGTGCTGCATTATGCCATTGCCCTCAGTTGCTGCATTTATGGAAGACCATTATGGAAATAAAGCTAAAGCAGCTGTGCCAAAGGTGGCCAAAGGTGATTTTGATGAATGTTTTTTTGACTTTTTAGAAAAGTAACTAGACTGTTAATAAATTTGTAATAGAAATAATATTGTGTTATCTTGATTTTTATGGCAAACATATACAGACATCCCATTTATTTTACTTAAGATGACTTCTAATCAAACATGGTAAGACTTTTGCTTACCTTGAGTTTGTATTTTGATTGTGATTTAACCTGAATTACCTTGGCTTTTATTATTGCCTGATTTGGTTATTAACAAATTTGTACAAAAAATAGATATTTAATGCCCCTCAAAATAAAGTGCCTGTTATTTTCAATGAAATTTATGTCAGGTTTAAACTTTTGCCATTTTTTGAAAAGAAAAATTTGTTGATACCGGATCAGAATCATTTGATTTGTATATGCTGAACTTGACTGATAATCCATATGTTTCTTTATGTGTAGGGAAGGAAAATCGATTAACACCAAAGAAACCAAAAGTTATGGATGCTTTATCACAAGAAGAGGTTAAATATTCTCTGTGTCCATCAGATGATGATTTGCAGTTTCTTGCTCGTGAGTGTATTGACTACTGGAAACACTTAGGAAGGAAACTACACCTGGCAGAATCAAAACTCAAAGAAATTCATAAAGATAATATTAATTATGATGACATTGGTGAGAAAGCTTATGCAATGTTGAAGGCATGGAAGGAGCTGGATTCCTCACCAACTTTTCAGACTCTTGGCAATGCACTCAAATCATTAGGAAGAAATGCAACATGCAGAACTGTTTGTGGGTTCTAGTCTTTTAGTCTTGATAGTAAAAATAATATGTAAAAAGGTCAGCAGTGGAGAGTTCTACTGTTCTTCTTTGATGTCTGCATCTGGATAACTGCTTATTACTTTAAGACAGTTTTCTTACAACCTGAGTGTGATGTAATGAAAGTCACATTGTTTTATTGTAATAACCATGCCACACTTTAATTTCTTCTTTTAAGTTGAATTTGGCCTGTGACATATCTGACCAATTAATTTTGTTTCAGATTTAATTAGAATTGTAGTTATCTATGCTTGGTCAGATGTTTTGTCTTTCTGATCATGTTGTCACATAAGACATTTGAACAAAAGAAATACAACATTGAAGCAACTTATATTTAAATGCTATTTGCTGTCAAGTACCTAAGGGAGAAACATATTTTGGGGGAAGGTCTATGCGATGATTGATGTTTTTCAATGGGCTCTTATAGTGTGACGTGACAGCATTGGTTATATAGGATTTAAAATTGTCATATAGTGAAACACAGTATGCTGTGGTCATCTTTGAGTGAGAATAATACATGAGTATGGCTGCAGTGCATGAATGTATTTGATTCTCGTATACACCATCTGCTTTCCATTTGTTCAGATACATGTTTCAATGTAATGTTGCACAAATTATAAGTATAGAATAAATATATTGATTTGAGATAGATATGACCTTAGAAGCAATTTATGTTTTGTTTATTAATTGTTGGCTGGGGAAGGATGGTAGATTACTTATGGGTTTTTTGGTTTTAAATTTGCCTCGACTGTTGAATTGTTTGGAATATCAGGTTAAGGTAGCACAGAATTGGTCTCACAATATTTTATGATCAATTTTTCAATAGTATGACAAGTCTTGCTCGGGTGATTGAGTTGTGTTGCTTCACAATTGTTACCCTTGACAGCCAGGACTAGTTTCGGACTGGTTAAATGAGGCTGCCAAATAAATGTTCATGTTTTATTGTGAATATACTGCAATAGCTTAATACTTGTGTATCCTTAAGAAGTCATGCCCCTCCTTTTAACAGTTTCACATGTTTTGGTTTGAATCCCAAGAATTAAGGGACAGATATCTGAGATACAGTCAGTGCTACACTTTAATGACGTTGCATGATTATCGCAGTGAATGATCTGCTCATAGCATATCTTAAACACAGGTTAAGGCAGTTTAGTTACGTATTGAAACCAATAAATTGTTTTGCATGAGAGGACTGGGAACAAAGTTTAAGGGTGGTGTATGGCTGCTTGAACATGATCCAAAGTCTTAAGGTGGTTATGTGTACATAAATATGTGAACTCTGATTGATAAAACAGAAATCAGCCAGTGTCATTGTACCAGATGTTGCACTTTATTTGTAAGTAACTAAATGTTGATGCTTACTTCTAAGTGACTAAATGTTACTGTTACTTGATTTGTCAATTGACTTAAAATTCACAATTCATACCTTTGTTTTTAATGGTGTATGATACAGGTTGTGTGGAATTCGCAAGTGTTAAAGGTAGATAGTACCTTCATGTTTGGTGATGATCCATTGAAGCAATACAGAACTAATTTGTATTTATTGCCCCAGATGTATAGCTGAGGTGTCCGTGATTCATAGTGATTTTATCTTCAATGTAAGTATTTAAATTAAAAAGATGTGAATCATATCAGTGCTGAAGATGAGAGTGTTTTATGTGTTTTAGACCAATTGTTGGTTGGAGAGTTTTCAGTTGTGTACATAGTTGTGATACTGAAAACACTTAGAAAGAAAATAGGATAGATCATACCACGACAGTTATTATGTGAAGTAACATGCGTATAGGGCATGACTACCTCTTGTTGCAGTGCCAAATTGATGTTCTAGAAGGAGAATATTGACCTCTTGTTTTGCATCATGCTCATTTTCGTACTTAGTATTACTTACTAGTCACTTTAGTTCCTAATTCATTTTGCTATTTCAAGGCTTTATCAGTATTAAATATTTGAGGTCATTCTTGTTAAGAATTTCTTGCGTCTCTCCTGGCCAGCTGTGTGTTCATTTTACACTAACGTTCTCTTAGTTGCCTTGTTCTGCCTTACATCTTTCTTAAATTTCATAACATTTTAAGGTGGCAAAACCTGGGCCTGTGACACCCTAATGACTATAAACTATATATAACTATGCAGCTATAATTGTGGCAATAAATGCTATCTAATAATGATATATACATACACAGATTACTGAAACTTGCAGTAGTGCTAGCGTGCTGGAGTAAAATGAACAAGAAATGAGATCAAGTTGTAAAATATTCATGTTATCTCAATGAAACTGACAAATTTTTGTACAAAAATTTGGCAAATTTTCACCTCATATTACAAGGGTAAACAATAGCCCATATATAATTTAAAAAGCAAACTAATTTAAGGTGTGTTAATTAACATACAAACAAATATTTGAAGAATGTCACATTTTGATATATACTATACACATTATTACATTACCATGATAACTTGATAAAATGTAAACTGTTAGTTACATGACAAATTTAAACTGTTAGTTACATGACAAATTTAAACTGTTACTTACATATGCAATAAAATTCAACCTAGTTGGATAGAAATAACATTTATAAAACTACCACATATACTTGCTTGATATGACTGAAGCCACCATTTTATTGGGTAAGAGGTGAAGACAATGCTTCCTGTTTTATGTCCCAAAGACATTTGTCAAAAACCTGGGTTGCTCTCACATTAGCCAATTGACACCACCTGGTCCAGGACTTATTTCTGATCCGTACAAATGCCAGTATTAAAATAAAAGATACTGACCAACAACGTACCTTTACAAAATTAAGAGGCTGGCATTAAAACAGTAATTTAGTATAAAAATGCATGTCATAATAGGATCAAAATGACACTGCCCAACTTGCGTCATTTAACCAGAAAGTTATGACTAGGTTTTTGGGTCCGTGTGTCAATGTACCAGTTGCGTATTTAAGTTGACTATTTTTCAAGCTTCGTGCAAAAGCTTTCGTTGGTACTTAAAACTTTGTCATCCTAGTACCGTTGCTCAAAGAAATCTACTATTAAAGCCATTTACAAAGGGAATGTATACCGATATCGATTTGGTACTTTCTACAACATTTTCAGTACAAATTTGGAGTTGCACTGTTCATCCATGTGGCAATTCCAGTCTTAAACAGACCACGTGTATTATGCTGTGACAAAAACACACATAACTTAGTTCTGGTAAACTTCACTACCTTGCTAGTTCTGCATCGAGTATTAGGCCCCACAGTTCTGTAGTTAAAGGACAAATGTAACCTTTTGGAAGTTCTTGGTAATCACGAAAGTTACTGTATTTACCTTTTAACCATCTTCGCACGGTTCCGTTTCGCCCATAATTTCTAATGAAAATATGTTTCCAGGTGCAATTTTCTTTTAAATCCTCTTTGATATCTTCCCAATCCAACACTTCTCTTGTGCACATTGCTTTCCAAAACTGAGCATTGTCGTCAATGAAATCATGCCATGTTTTGTTGATCTGTAGAATATTCCATAAGTCTTCTACTTCAACATTACTAAACACCATTTCGATAAGTTCAGGAGGAAGGAAGTCGACAAAATCCATTCCTGCCTCCTGTATTTGCTCCTCATCATGATTTTCCATTGTACGCGAAGGAAGTGTCTTGATTTCAATTACCACACTATTGCACTTGACATCGGCAGCAACGGAGAAAGCTGTCTTTCGACTTTCTTCCGATAAGTAGCTTTGGCATACGTAATTTAGCTGATTTTGAATTATTTTTTATTGTCGTTGTTTAGTTCGTTTGCAATATTTGAGGTACTTCCTTACTTTTCAAGCCCTGTACATGTTGCCTGTCGAGCAGTTTTGTTCCCCTAACTACCATTTTTAAAAACCTGTTTCAAACACAGCTGATGCTACCACAACAAAAACAAAGAAAAAATTAACTAATACCCAGGTCTCCATGAATGACGACTGAGGAAGGAAATGTTGTTGCTGTTGTTGTTAAAGATTCCATCATTGCAGATCTGAGAAGAGGAAAGAGTTGCCCTCGTGTGCCTTGAAATTAATTATAAAAAGGAATGCCTCCGAAGAAGAAGCAACCAGAAGGTAACAAAAAGGTACAGGATAAACAAAAGCAGAAGGTTATTGAGGTAAGGTCTGGCGTCATTAATTTTTCATGTTTAACTCCATCGTGATGCAGATTCTAACTGGCCTCGATTTGGCTGTGATTTTAGATGACAAAGTGACTGTGAAACTGTATGCCGGTTTTTGTATATCATTAAGAGTTAATGAACGCTTCTTTGTGGGTTAAAGTCATATTTGTTAAACAGATCGTCAGTCTCATTCGTGGTGCTGTTAATGCCATTGAAATACCGATAACGTGTATTTCAGCGAACATAATAAATGATAGAGCTAGGATCATTACGGCTGACATTTTACGTTATTGAATTACTTGAACTGTTAAGAAGTGACTTGGGTTTACCACGTCAATTGATAGTACAAGACCCAAGTAATAGACTTCATTACACTATACTCACCACATAGTTAACTGAATAATGAATATTTGTATTAAAAAATTGTCTCAGAAAATATTAGTCCTACATTTAAGAAGTGTACAATTTAAACAAATGACACACGAAAATTTAGTGCCATGAGGTCAGTATGTAAACACCACGACAGAAATTATATACATTTCTTTATAAGGGTCTCAGTTAACAGTGATCACACATAGCTGTTTAACTGCAGAACTCCAGTGAGGCTAGTCCTATTTTCGTACTGCTGTTCACGTTTTTTAAACTAATTTCCTTTTGATTCTACATATCTTAAAACAGTAAAAAGATTTTGATTCCCGTGTAAATTATCTATTTTTTATATATACTAAAAAGTTCTCTTCAATGTATACCGCGGATGATATCTCGATTTCCAAAGTCCAAATTGGGAAAATTTTGTTGAAGTAAGATTTTTTTTAAAAAATTCCATCTAAATGACATTTTCAGTGATTTTTGGAAGCTATGAATTATACACTTGTTTGATAGTAAAGGTTGTCAAAGGAAGACAACAAAGTGGACTAAAATTTCAATAATGTTTTGTTTCTTTATTTTCTCTTTCTTTGTTTCCTTTCTTGTTTATGATTGGCTAGTTTTGCTAC
>JANTCA010003869.1:0-10523 GCA_024741275.1 Chironex yamaguchii | reverse complement strand
ATATGGCTGAATAGTTCATCATATCTGATGTTGAATACGCTAGCCCGTTATCACATGTGCTAAGTTTCACGCGGTGTACGATTGAATGCCATCATAGGTTTTTTTCTATGGTTTATGATGCCATTGATAAATTAGATTTGCGAATAGACACTCCTACCGAGCAAACGTGACGAAATATGGCAAGCATTTCCTTGAGACAAAAGTTAATAGCAATGTAGCCAAAACAACGGAACAGAGAACGACAGAGAAGCTGCAACAATCGTTCCCAATGCTTGGCTCATTGAATCAAAGGCTTGTTTTCTTCTTATTCTGACGTCCCCAGCTAGCCAATATCTTGCAACAAATGGGTTTTACGTAGGGGCACAATGCAGTGGGAAAACCCCCGTGTTGTCTAACTTCTCAGTGTTTCCTTCACAAAAACTTGGGTTGTAAATCCTTTCAAGTCCTTTCGTATGAGTCCATTCATCACTTATTCCCTTTAAGAAAATAGGATGACAAGGTCCCGCGGAGCTGAAAAGCCGTCCAATTAAAGTTTTCCTGTAGAAAACATTAGCTAAATTTCTTTTGACCACAGGAACGGGTTGAGGTGTGGAACCTTTGACAGATAAGAAGAAAAGAAACTAGGGCTGACCATCTGCAAGATGCTCGTCCCGATTCTTTTGATCAAAACTCGTAACTTTGTAAGTTTTGATGTAGCCAGGCCCGTCCAAGGATTATCCAGGAACAGAAGATTCCAAATAGCACAGCTCCATAGGTCTGCACGTCAAGTGCTAAACATGATTTTATACATGCATCGTAACTTGAAATTATGATGGATGGTTTTACTTGGTTGACGATACAATTTTTTGAATATGTAAAGATTAGCAATTTACTTTTTGTAACTATATGTTTCAGTGAGCGTGTTGCAAGAGGGGTGTATCCTCGACGGAGACGGGAGAAATTGGCGACTATTCGTTCTAAGAATTTGACAAAATCAAGCAAAGCGTAGTAGCAGGTCAATCTTTACTGTGTTCTATACACAATTCGGTAGGGTATGTTTAGAAATAAAAACACTCGAGAAGCCAAGGAGCTTATGGCTATGGAAATGTTTTGTGATAAAGCCCTTCAAACTAGAAGTAAAGTTATGATTCGGTTCCAACCACCGGGACGTCCAACCTGAATCTTAGGACTGCAAATCTGATGCTTTTCCTACTAAGGTAGCTATCTCAATAGGAAATTGGAAGACTATTAGTCATACAACCCCGATAGGCAACGTCGATCGTCAAACACTGTTATTGGGTGTCTGTCTATTGGTGCATACGCTTTACTAGCAGCATATGTTTTGTGCCTTCAAAGCATCCATTTATCATCGTTTACATTGATTCCATATAGAATTGGAAAGGTCGTCTTGTGTTGAGAACAGAGAAACGTTATGATTATGACCATCGAGGCATCGAACCCAGGCCTCACGACTGCAAGTCTGGCGCATTACCTACCTAGCTAAACAGCACATGCCGCTTGTAACTGGGTAGACGATCGGATTTGAATGACTAATGGTCTTCCGGCCTTTCCTATAAAACTATCTAGCTCAATAGGAAAGACGTCAGATTTGCAGTCGTGAGACCAAACTTTGATGCACCGTAGGTCATAATCATAACCTTTCTCTGTTCTCAACACAAGACCACCCGGTCACATCGCTCCAAAGTGAGAGATCCGAAACTCTTTGATCACCATGGATTTGCTTGGAAATGTTCGATTCTGAGTTTGTCAACATTGTGCGCTGTCGAAGATGTTTCGTTCAAACTGGCCCCGAAGCCATTTTCACGATAACTAGCAGGTGTCGGTCGAGGAGTGATATGGATTACCTACCACTGGCCTTTCTAGCCAAAAGGTCGTTTTCTTATGCTGACGGAATTCGAAGTCAAACCTGCTGTTTTCCAACGTCTTTTTTTGTAAACTAGTAAGAACTGAACCCTGATGGTTGTACTGGATAGTAGATAACTGATGGGCCCAACACATAATGTTTCTGTGAATGGTACAAGATAGCACACGCTTGCTAGAATGAAATAATGAAGACTCACCAGCCTACTAGGACACCAGGAAACTGTCCTGTCAAAAGAAAACTGACGAATCTGTAACCACTTCCTATGACAACCCACTAACCACGAAAACTGTATACTTTCAGGCTCAAGAAGCATAGTTATCAAAAACAGGAGTAGTGGTACCAGCAGCAGAAATATGTCATACGTTTGAAGCAACAGAGGCTGTAGACATATCAGACGAAGAAGCACAATGATCAGCAATTGAAGTTGTGGTAGCAGAAGCAGAAGTATGCTATCAGTTTTAAGCAATTAAGGCTGTAAACACATCAGACGAAGAAGCATAATTATCAGCAATAGAAATTATGGTAGCAGAAGCAGAAGTATGTTGTCAGTTTTAGACAGTAGAAGCTGTAGACACATCAGACGCAGAAGCATCATTATCACTAATTGAAGTTGGGGCAGTAGAAGCAGACGTATGTTATCAGTGTTAAGCAATAGAGGGTGTAAACACATCAAACGAAGAAGCATCATTATCAGCAATAGAAGTTATGGTAGCAGAAGCAGAAGTATGTTGTCAGTTTGGAGCAGTAGAAGCTGTAGACACATCAGACGCAGAAGCATCATTATCACTGATTGAAGTTGGGGCAGCGGAAGCAGAAGTATGTTATCAGTTTTAAGCAATAGAGGGTGTAGACACATCAGACGCAGAAGCATCATTATTACTAATTGAAGTTGTGGCAGCAGAAGCAGACGTATGTTATCAGTGTTAAGCAATAGAGGGTGTAAACACATCAGACGAAGAAGCATAATTATCAGCAATAGAAGTTATGGTAGCAGAAGCAGAAGTATGTTGTCAGTTTTAGACAGTAGAAGCTGTAGACACATCAGACGCAGAAGCACCATTATCACTAATTGAAGTTGGGGCAGTAGAAGCAGACGTATGTTATCAGTGTTAAGCAATAGAGGGTGTAAACACATCAAACGAAGAAGCATCATTATCAGCAATAGAAGTTATGGTAGCAGAAGCAGAAGTATGTTGTCAGTTTGGAGCAGTAGAAGCTGTAGACACATCAGACGCAGAAGCATCATTATCACTAATTGAAGTTGGGGCAGCGGAAGCAGACGTATGTTATCAGTGTTAAGCAATAGAGGGTGTAGACATATGAAACGAAGAGGCATCATTATCACTAATTAAAGTTGTGGTAGCAGAAACAGAAATATTTTATCAGTTTTAAGCAATAGAGGGTGTAGACATGTGAGACGCAGAAGCATCGTTATCACTAATTGAAGTTGTGGCAGCGGAAGCAGAAGTATGTTATCAGTGTTAAGCAATAGAGGGTGTAGACATATGAAACGAAGAGGCATCATTATCACTAATTAAAGTTGTGGTAGCAGAAACAGAAATATTTTATCAGTTTTAAGCAATAGCGGGTGTAGACATATGAGACGCAGAAGCATCATTATCACTAATTGAAGTTGTGGCAGCGGAAGCAGAAGTATGTTATCAGTTTTAGGCAATAGAGGGTGTAGACATATGAGACGCAGAAGCATCATTATCACTAATTGAAGTTGTGTCAGCGGAAGCAGAAGTATGTTATCAGTGTTAAGCAATAGGGGGTGTAGAAATATGAGACGAAGAGGCATCATCACTAATTAAAGTTGTGGCAGCAGGAGCAGAAGTATGCAATCTGATAATATTGTACTTTATATCTGAATACTCACAAAGAGGGTAACAGTTTGAGAGACACTGGTTATGCTATTCGAAAGCCATCGGTCATGTCCAAGGGAACAAATTTTGAAAGTGCCGATGTTAGTTGAAAAGTGCAGGGAGACAAACACGCCTCTTTATAAGTGCTCTATTGACTACTCGAAAGCTTTCGACTGTTGTAGCCACTGTTAGCTTTAGGGTAGAATGAAAGAGATTGGATTTCCTGAACATCTGGTACGTCTGATGGCTCAATTTTACAGCAACCGACAATTGGATCAACAATCAGGACTACATTCGGTGACACATACTGGTTCAACATCGGATGAGGAGTGAGACAGGGCTGCATCCTGTCACCATACTTATTTAATATGTATGCGGAACATAACATGAGAGACGTACGGGACATTTTCGAAGATGGAGTATGGATTGATTGCATGATTCTAAACAATACGAGATCGGGGGACGGCACAACTCTCATCTGCAGCAGCAAGGAAGAATCACAGAAAATATGAATTGGTGAAGAAAATGAGTGACAAACGAGGATTCCGTCTAAATGTTGCCAAAGCAAAGATTATGGTTGTAGACAAGAGCAGATCAGACGACAGTGCTTATAGTGTTGATGAACAGATAATTAAAAAGGGATACCATTTTCAACTATCACCAACAAAGGCCCCGGCGAACAGGAAATCAGGAAGCGACTAGCAATGGCAAGGGAGTCAGTGCAAGAAATGGGCAACATCTGGAAGAGTCAAGGAGTCAGCACGGCACTCAAGGTCAGACTGCTTCGTGCTGATGTCTTCCTTTATTGTTACATATGGATGTGAATCCTGAGCAATGTTGAACGCTGACGAGAAAAGGTTGGACTCCTTTGAGATGTGGTATTAGAAGGGGATCCTCAGAGTCCCATGGAGTGCAACAACTGTGTACTTAGTAAAATCGACCATAAGCTCATGTTTCACTGCGACATTAAAAGCATGGAGTGGAGGTTCTTTGATCATGCCTTAAGACGGAATAATCTAGGGAGAATTATCATCACCAGAAAGGTAAACAGGAACAGAGGGCGAGGACGTCCACAGACATCATGGCTAATGGACATTGAGGAATGGACAGGCCTGAGTCTGGCGGTGGGGTTGGAGCAGCTGCAGACAGCGAGAGTTGGCGTAAGGTGTGTTGGCCAATCTATCGTGGTAAGTGACTTCTGGTGATAATGACGATATAAGTTGATGTCACCTACAAGGGGAAAGTTTACAAGCGGATTTGATGATTAAAAACTGTAACCAACATCTTGATACAATGTGAGCACCATGTGTTAGGAAATCATCTAGTAAAATCAACTCTGATCTGGTAAAGTAATGCAAAAGTGAAGTCCAGTATTTGGAAACACGTTTTGGGGAGAATAGTCAGCATTGTAAAATTTCTTAGTGCTTGTGACCTTGGACTTCGTGGCAAAGATAAACTGATAGGGTCATTCAGCGATGGCAATTACCCTTGAATAGTTGAACTACTAACCGATTATGGCACGTTTCTTGCTGAGCATAACCATAAACATGCTAACAAGGAACGTTGACAATTGTCTCAATCGTTTTCAACTATCTTTGAAGAAGTGATTGAATTTATGAGTCAAAAAGTATTGTCTGTGACTGTTAATGAAGTCAAATAGTAAAGTATTTCTTAATATCTGTAGACTCCACACTGGGTCTCATGAACGTATACCAGCTGACAGTGATTATCTGGCATGTTCTACAACCTGGTCAATATGAATGATCCATATAGTTTATACCACCCCTTGTTTAGAAATCGCCAAATCATTTTTCAACAAAATGACATAAGCATTCAAGATTGTTGTGACCTGCTATACGACAATGCAACAGATGTGAGTGGGAAGTATAATGGTGTTCAGGCTCTCCACAGTCACAAGTGCAGTGTTGCTTGTAATGTGACATATATTGATCATTCTGTTAATTTGGTTTGAAAACGTGCAGCAGAAAGTTGTGCTGATGCATCGAGATTTTTTAAGCTTCTGCAAAGTCTTTATGCCTGGTTTACTGAGTTAACGTAATGTTGGCAGGAACATGGAAAACATATGTAAAAGCATACAAAGACATTCAGAACAAGTTTAGTCTTGTTCCTAACTTACTGGAGTTCAGCCATAATTGTATCAACACAGCAGTCAATGAATTAGTGATAGAATACCTTCATGATTTTGAAGACTGCCTTCTTTCTAACTTATGCCAATTTTCAGATTTCTTGTTATAACTGTCAGTGGACGAGAACAGAGGGAAGCACAATGTTTATCCCAAAGTACAATTATAGAACTAAATATGCTACTGATTTTGGATTAGTTAAAGTGTACCCACAACTTTCCAATTGTCTACATTCCACTTCCAATCTATCTTCCCATGATAGCATCAAACTGCAGCGAAGAGCGATCATCTTCAGAGTTAAAAAGAATAAAAAGTGAAGCTAGTAATTGCATTGGAGGGTCTTAGTTTGCTCTCTCTTATGAGTAATGAATTGAAATGAATTTGTAAGCGTATTGAACTTCAATGACTTAATTGATGTCTTGACCATCAAAACAGTTTGAAAATGTATATTCAAAGGATAATGTGAGTAAAATCTTTTATGATTACAGTTAACATTCATTTTCCGTATATTTACTTGCAGAAGTAATCATTCGATTGAGGGGCTCTCATATCAAATTACAACCCCTCGGCGTCTTAATCCGCCCCTAAACAGAGGATGTACACGCATCACACGATTTATACATGATGTATACACATGACGTCGTTATCAGCAATTGAAGAAGTAGAAGCAGAAGCAAAGTGATGTTATCAGTTATCAGCAACAGGGGCTCTAGAAACATCAGACGAAGAAGCATCGTTATCAGCTATTGAAAAGTGCAAGTTGAAGTAGAAGTATGTTATCAGTTTTAAAGAATAAATTAAGTAGTCAGAACAGACGAAGAAGCACAGTTATTGTCAACTCGAGTAGTGGCATCAGGAGCAGAAATAATGTATCAGTTTTAAGTAACAGAGGCTGTAGACACACTAGACGAAGAAGCATCGTTATCAGCTATTGAAAAGTACAAGTTGAAGTTGAAGTATGTTATCAGTTTTAAAGAATAAATTAAGTAGTCAGAACAGACGAAGAAGCACAGTTATTGTCAGTAGCTTTCTACGCAATATGTTCAGGCTTCAATTTCATTGAAGGTGAAGATCACATTTTTCGACTAAAGGGACTAATGATTCTTCCCATGCTAGAAGTAAACGGTAAACCTCGACGTAGAGAAAACTAACGAGAACTCATATAGATTTGCTTGTAATAAACTATTACGGTACACTTCAGTTTTGAATGAAATTTGCAAATGTGGACTGGGAACAAGTGTATATCTGAATGCCACTCACAATAATGAATTCCATTTTGTTCTGTTGGCATAAGATATATGTTCTGTTTTACATTTACTATGTAGATTGACTAACAAATCAACAATAATGCACATGACTAGTTTCTCTAAACACTGCAATTCACACGAGAAAAAATAACAATAACATTAATTGTCAATAAGTCAACAGAGACACAATGATGGGAACCAGACGAATGATGTCATTTCTATGGTGTCGTTATTAGATCTTGCACAAACTTAAATAGACAATACAGAAACCGGTTTTCCCAATAAACGGAGCCGAGCTATTCAGCTTTATCAAAGCAGATACTTGTCGCAAGATGCCCGAGTATAATTAAAAATCTAAACTTTTCTGATGTTAATTCATTTGAAATGCTAGTCTGTGTGGTCCATGTTATAGCTTTGATAAAGGCTAAAGTCAAACTACCAAAAAGAGGAAAACCATTGACTAAGTTTCTGTATACAGAAACTCCTTTATGATTGGAATTTTGTTTACGTTCTAGTCCATGTTGCCTTTACTTGTTATTTATTGATCCGAATCTGCTTAAATTCTCCGTGCTAAAACCAGTACAATCCTATATCACCTCTCAAAATATCTTATTTCTACAAATCAAGTTATTTGCTTCCACAAGCCAACTTACTTGTTCTTGAATTGAATTATTATTTTAGTTTGAGGTGATGTTATTGGTGCAATGTGCCTCTTCATTGTTGTCATTTTTCTATACTGTAAAACCAAATAAGTAATGATCTTTTAGTAGCTCAAAGTAGCCAGAGATTATTTGGGCAAACAAAATGTAATAGTTATCGACTTAAAAAACTGTGAAAACTTGTTATCAGGAAACAAATGCTCTGCTGCAAAGGTCGCCAGTACTAATGTGCCTTCAACCTCATTTCCATAATAAATTATGTAAATTCATGGGTTCACGATAACGAGAGGAATTTTTTCAGTAGACTTAAACCTCTGGTCGAAACGGGATAGCAAAGTCTTGAATCTACTATGCAAAGACCTCGAAGGTTTGCATTCTACGTCACGAATAGCAGCTATACCACCTTTTTTCCAGTAGCCTGAAAATAAGAGAGGGATCACGCGAAGCTTTGCTTAGGGAAGTCTTTATGACTCTTGTCGCGATAAGTGTCTGTATCTAAAGAATGTTTAGACTCAAATGACGTTTCCGAAAAAAAAGTGAAAATTGTCAACGTGCCAGTTCGTTTGGAGCAAATGTAGCATCTTTTTCACAAAATGAGAATCGAATTACAACTAAATAACTTTAGAGGTCATGTAGTTAGAACAGTAATCCTATGACATTTAGCATGACAATAAAACTCTCAGTCTTTTGCAAGCAAATTATCGGTAGATCAGTTCTGTAGTAAGCAAAAGCGACAGTTTGACAAGTGTTTGCTTTAATCGATTTATGCTACATTTTTGTTCTAATTAACAAACTAAACAAAAACTCAGTCATCTGCTTTTGACACTCTTAGCATCTTCCATACATCCCACGCTATAAACTATATGATAACTTTAATAATTAGAATAATAATTGCTTTATGTTCACATGTTTCTATCAAAAACAAAGCTGATGATTCACTATGCAAACGACATAGTTGCTGTCTAAAGACCTGCGATGAAAACATCATAAGGATGATGTTTGTGCGATGAAAACATCATAAGGAGCAACGTGCAGATGGGCTTTCAGTATTTGTTGATACGATGCGAAGTCTAAAATTCTATACTTTTGCAGTTTTCAATGATTTCAATGATTTTTACGTCTTCAGGCCGATCGCCAACTATTTGCATCCACCCATTATGAAGCCACACTCTTCTCTGTCGCTTTTATTACTCTATATTGTCTGCTGTCTCTAAAATAGTACAAAGCAGAGTTTAATTTTGTATTTGATGTTTATGGTAGGTAGCTATTCTCGTTATAATAGTCTTTAATAACTTCCTTTTCTCCTCTAATCCTTAGTTTATGCCCGCTTATTTTTCTAATCTTCTTTGCTCCAGCTCATTTTAAACATTCTTTTTCATACCACACTTACAAAACGTTTGATATTTCATTCAAGCTGTCCCTCAAGATCCATGTTTCTATCTAACTGTGTTGCTTTCTTGCACACTCGTCTATATAGTGAATTAAGCAGCAGAGGAAAAAGCGCAATATTCTTTGAGTTACTCGCGTTCTGATATAAGACGACTCCTATCGGACTCCGATCTCAGCCTTCTGCAGCTGGTGTAAATTGCATTAGCTTATTCATTATTGATTCGAATTAGTTCAAATGCTCTGTGCTAATATTATATAAGTATTTGCTTCCACCAACCATGTTATTTGTTCTTGAATTGGATTATGACATTAGTTCTGGATTATGTTATTGGCATACTCTACTGCTACATCGTTGTCATTTCTTTGTATTGTAGAACTAAATAACTAAAATTCGAAATGAAAAGTGTCCGTAATGTGTCTTAGAAATATTGCTATTACGAGATACCAGCCTGTGCCAAAAGACACAGAAAAATGGTGAATAGAAAATAAGGAAAATAAACAATGACAACAGACATGGATTTTTTTTCTCTTGTGTATCTCCAATCATGTGTACCTTGTACATCGTGTGTATCTTGTGCATGTACGAGTTGACAAAAAATTGAATTTATTTTTTACAATGTTGGTCTTACAGATTTGTGTGTAAAATTTATGCCTTGTTCTTACAGCTGCTGTTCACAATTGCCATATCATCTCTGTTACTACTCAATCGTCGTATGTGCTTCCTGCCTCCGCTCAGTGCCTGCAGCCTTATTCCCATGTTACGCAGAAGAAAAGGTCGAGCCCCCTCCCATTCAACTGTAAATGACCACACTGCCCTTAGAACAGTATCCCTGATAGCTGGTTTTTGTCTGCGATGTTTTCTTCTTGACAAAGCAATTCTTTCTAAAAAGGAAGTATCCGGTTAGCAGAAGAACAAGAACAAGGAGAGGAGTAAAATTCGTCGGATGTAACATGAATGCGACCCTATTCATTGTAGTAGTGGACGCCACTTCTCTCCTTAAATTTCTCAATTCTTACCATAGCTGGGCTGCTACTTTGGGGAACAGAAGAGTGAGTAAACCATTGCACGTGCATGGGCTAACAAACCACAATCTGCTGCTTAGAATGCGAAGCCAATGGCAACGAAGGTCAAAGACTCACCATGACAGAATCAGTATTGATAGAGTTCAGTGGCAATGTCAATCGAGTTGGATTTGTTGTGCGGCGTGCAGGAGGTGTTTCCACAAAACTGTGTCTACAAGAAAAGAATATCTTCCCTAAGAGTACGCTAATTACAACTATCTATCTATCTATCTATCTATCTATCTATCTATCTATCTATCTATCTATATTTGTCAAGAGTGGAGCATTACCAC
>JANTCA010003867.1:0-10526 GCA_024741275.1 Chironex yamaguchii | reverse complement strand
TAATAACTCAACAAGCCAACACTCACCAACAGTGTATAAAATATATATATATATATATATATATATATTAACAGGTAGGCTATCGCGTTTTAACTCGCACGCTCAGAGTCAAATGCCAACACTCCAACCGACCGACGTCACATACCAATACAAAGGTAACATACCAATACAGAAGTTAGGTACAGGACATTACAGGTACTTGATATCACGTTTTGAAGTCAAACTCGTTACGAAGTGAGACGAACAAAGGAAACTTGAACATTACTGTATGGCCCACTATATAAACGTAGCGAAGGCCAAACCATAAGCAGTATCCTCACTCACTGCCCCTTGGCACTGCAGTAACTAACGAAGGCCTGCGCGACGAGTGTCCTGCCCTCCTGACACGGGTAAACATCTGGCGCAACAAGATATGATGATAACGAGAGAAATAAGTTCGAATTTCCAATCCCTAAGTGAATATGTTCTAGTGAGTCATTGGGTTGTTCCAAGTCAGACTTCGTTCATTCAAACGAAATTGTTTCAGGCTCTAACACGTCTAGCTTTTAGAGGCCCCGTTTATTTAAGTAATTGCCGCTTACAGTGCTCATTTGAGCAAAAACTCTTTTCAGGTCTCCTAGTCGTTAGTCATCCTCTACATTCATGGTTTACAGTAGTAGAAAAGTACTTAAGAGCATATACACCAAATCGTCATCCCTGGTTTAACACTTTTAATTCCTAAGTTGACTCAAGCATGAATATAATGCCTTGATAAAGTTTCAATGTGTCTATTTTTACACTGTCATTACAATGTTATATCCGTATTTAACACATTTCAGTATTTTTGTACTTTAAACTTGTCAAAACTGGATTTCTTCCCGCCTTTTATGCTCATATAATTTCATTTTCTGCAATTAAAATCTTGTTCTTCTCAGTATATGTGCAATATTCTTTGCCTTCAACATGAGTGATAAATTTGCAATTTGAAATCAAACTCCCATCAATTATTAAGAGTGCCATGTAGAATCACGGTATGTACAAGTGCTTAACACTGGTATTTAATCAGGTTCTAAGAAATTGAACGTCACTAGAATCTTTACACAGGAATTTAATAAATTTAAGGCTTCTTTAATGGGGAAAGATCCAGAGGATGATGGAATCCCAGGAAAGGTAGCAGCAGTTGTATATGATACCGAAGTCTACATTCTATGTAATCTATTGATGTTTTATGTCAAATCGACTTGACCTCTCGACAGAAATCCGCATATTTCTACAAAGGTCACCTCTATGCCTTGAACATATAGATAAATATGACTGCAAATTTCTAAGACTTTGGTTCATTTCTCAGCTTCAAAAGATCAGTAAGTGTAGCCTCTAGAAAAAAATTG
Organism: Chironex yamaguchii; assembly: GCA_024741275.1. Classification (NCBI taxonomy): domain Eukaryota; kingdom Metazoa; phylum Cnidaria; class Cubozoa; order Chirodropida; family Chirodropidae; genus Chironex; species Chironex yamaguchii. Next base: position 9,159 of record JANTCA010003867.1, on the reverse strand, counting down.
ACTGGAAATAAATGAGCAAATTAGAAGATTATCATCATCATCTAACTGTATTAGGTCTTTTAAGCAGAAAATCACAAAGTATCATAGTCAAAGTCGAAGGTGTACTGATGTCAGGGGCCACATAGTCCTCTCAAATAAAATGGTCCACGATGAGGATACTAATTGTATAAGCATAGGTAAACTCGGAAGGAAGGAGCTTTTTCTCTTAGTTATAATGTGTATAAGAGCTACCAAACAAGGATTTCAAATCGGAACAGATAGAACATATATGAATTACACATTCTGAAACAAATAATGTTAACGACTAATTGAGTAAGTTACGGGGAACACTATAAATAATAAAGAATCTTATGTCCTTGTACAGCTTTTGCTGGAGCATTGCATACAGCCATAAGCTTAGTAGTGGCTTTCTGTAACGTAAAGGCCACGAGGTGAGGAATATGATATACCTTGCACACAAGCTGAAAGAACCCTTTTGGCAAATCCTTTTAACTGTAAAACCGGAATGATATTGCTAATCTTCTCTAGTACATTCTCCGGTCTTGCTTGTGCTTATGTAAACCAGTTATTCTATACGAGGGGAGGATATTTTTGTCTGAGGACTAGTTCATCTCTCTTATTTGCCAGTTGCGCCTCTTGCTTAGGCTGTGAAGAGCTTAATCATTACTATTTTCAATTTACAATTCTTCAGTCCTAAATTTTTACCTGAGTTTCTTCAAATCTTTTATGTTCGGTATCTATGAATCGACTGGGTTGTTAAATATTAAAGACGTTACTCCAGTTTGTTTATCAGAGGTCATAAGCATACGTACTTCTAAAACCTGTTTGTTGTCCACCGAAATCCGTCAAGAAAGAACCCAACCAAGCTGAGATCCAAAAAGATCAAATCCTGGCTTAAGTTTTCGTTTTCCTAACGTCTTCAAATCTCCATGGTGATCGCCTCCTGCGATCTAGGTGCGAAACATCTTTTGCGTGATTGAACTAGTCAAGCTGTCTTCAACCTTCTGATTCGCGCAGGGCAATAAGTTTGTCGAAGTTAATGACGTTCGTTGTACGTTCCCAGTATTTTAAGTGACAGTCCCAGCCCATAATGACAAAAGTGTCCGGTGGTACTGATCTTGCATTTGAAATGGCAAGCCAGGGTTCAAATCCTACTACAGTTACCGTAGTTTACTCAGGCCTCCATTCTTAAGAAATCAGTGAGATATGTACCGGGGCTGCTACAAGAAGAGCTCAGAAGGTGAACTAAGGAACGGGGGTGCCTATCGCTACTTTAAGTACCAGCTAATGAAAGTAGAGGACTTCGTTGCCCCTGACTGCATCGGTCCATCCGTTTATGCTAGTTCAAAGTTTAACCGCTTCCTACCTCTGATAGATTATCTGCACAGCTTGAGGGTAGAATTCCCTAAATATAATAGATCCGACAGGAAAGACAGTAAGGGTATCAGTTCCCAAGCATTATCGGAAACTCCTTCCTAGTAATGTTCTTTGACCTCCTAAAGGTCATAAGCAAACGAGAATACAAAATTCGTCAGTGTGCAGTGATATAATCTACAGAACTACAGGGGTGACAGTCCTCCATCTTAGAATCAAACCAGAGTCTCCTAGTGACGATCAACATAGTCCATATGTGCAGCCCTACACGAGTGTGTCAGGATTTGAAATCGTCGGTCACAATCATCAACTAATGTACGGTGTTGTTAATCAGCTCTAGTGACTTTTTCTACACCACACGATAGCCATATAGAGAAATCTATGCCTGTCCTAGCCATGACAAAAGTTTACTCCTTAGAAACAACTTCCAGATTGCCAAGTGGCTTTAAGTGGAGAGTCATGTTCGTAGGTGCCACCCAAACCTGAGACGATGGCCTCTTTTCCAGGAAATTTACCATAACCTAAGGCTAGGAATTCACTACAAATTATTCACAAATCAAGTCACCGCAATGAGTTGGCAGCTTTTATTTTATCAATATTATGTTACGTAACAAGATCGTTCATTTTGTCCCCTGATGCCGCCTTTTGTTGTATGTTCTTACTTGTATATATATGAAATTTGGAATGCAATTCAGTAATAGTCTGTCTGAACGAGTGCTTTTGCACGAAGCTCAGAGTAACATAGAATCAGTCTCTTCATTTTCTGCAATTCTTCTATCTAAGCTCTGTACTTTTTACATAGAACACTTTATACCGGTGAAGACAGCACCATTTATGATATTATATATATATATATTTGTTTCTCGTGTTTATGTATATACACGAGAAACAAATAACTTTTCTGTCAATGGCTACTGGGTCATAAAACTGAAGATTTTGCAATAACATGCGGACAAGTACAGTAAGCCAAACAAAGGGTTATCAATAAAGGATTTCTCCAAATATTATGCTGTAGAGATCAAAACACAAACGTTCTCACCAAATATTGTATTAAGAAAGATAATAGTGTCTGCTTTGAATTTGCGTGTAGGTTGGTTCAAAAGGAAGGCTTTAGTTACGGTATGGTTTGAAATAAACTAATATAAATCTTTGGTTTAATCAGTAATTTCCATGGCTATTAGTAGGACTAAACATGCCTTGTTAGCTCAGTGGGAAATCCCGCGGCATATTGACTCCCACTTTCAAGAGAGCTGGTCCTTGAGGTCACACAAAAACAAGAAATCATTTTCCTGTTGCTTCCATGCACTGGTTGGTATCAATTTTCAGTTTTTCTGAAGAAGCAAGAATCACATGTACACAATTTGGCATTATTGCAGACATTCTTGTCAAGAAAAATTTAAAATGATCGCTCTATGGCTTGTCCAAATGTGTAGGAATCTCCATTTTCCATCTCAACTATTTGCATTGTCTTTAATCTTACTTACTGAACCTTGTTTCTCAATCAAGACCATCGTCTGCTTATCATCTATAATTTTACTGTATGACATTATTTACAATAACAGTTAATAAATAAAATCAAATAATGTCAAATTTTGATCCCTTCTCTCAATTTATCCTGGGAAATCGAACAACTTCTACCAAATTAGGCCTTTCTCCTGATTTCTGATTAGGCGGAAGTGTCATTTTCCTACCTACCCATAGAAAAGCACTAAATACTAAAATTTACCGTGCGTCTACGTCCCGTCTGGTTTGGTCGAGGGACAACGTTTTCCGAAGACATTCTGACGACGTGTGGACTAGTGCGTCGACGACCGAGGATAGCCTTCCCAATTAAGCTTGCTAACTCATTTCTCAACCTGTTACGATGGACGGTTGAGTTGGCCGATTTTCAATTCCCGCGGGAAATCAACCCCTGCAGGAAATCGAATTGGATTTTGTAGTATCACGGTCACATGTGCTAACAACCATATTACAGCAGAGGTAGCTAACTCCATCGTGTACTCCTTGTAACGGCAAGCTTGAGCTCCAACTCTTTATTTACTGCCTTGCAATTCCTCTCTTTCCCTATATCAGCACCTTACGTTTGCATCATCGGCCTTGCTCCAACCATAAGAATTAAAAAGCCTTCTCCTTAGGATAATTTAATTTGGCAGGATCTATTAGGAAAATGACCTCACAGACAACAATAAAAACTAGAAAAGACGTTAAATTGACGTGTCTTTCGGCTTGCGTCCTTACATAAAGGCTTTAGATCGTTAAAAACTGTAAAACGACTTGTATCAGCAGGGAAAAATCACGTTTCTTGTAAAACAACTTCCCTACGCCATCTCCATATTGCCAACATCTTCTTGAACCTCTGTTGGTCCTGAACATTTGTCAGTCATGAGCCTTTGTTGTTCTCGAACATTCAACATTTAAAATGAACAATTATACCTAAGCACTACAGCGTATTTCTACAAAAAAACTTGTCAACTAAGCCTTTGCAATGTGTTGTTGATGATGTTCAAATACGGAGAGTGCAGTAACATGATACTTTATATTTTAGCTACTTACCTCTGATCTTAAGCTCTTGCGATATTCTGTACTGCAAACTGGAAATTCTATCCAAGTTTACTCTTCTGCATCAAAGTAGCCACTACTTTGCAACTATCCTTGAATGTAATTTGAGATATTGAAGGTAATAATGATATTGAGAAATTAAAAGCAAGGAAATACAGAACGCTTGCTATAAAATCGTCAGATGAGAGTTTTCAACTATAACAGTTTCTTTTTAACCCACTATTTCATGGCACATTTGTTCACGTAAACTGACTATGACAAAGATCAGTCAGTGAAACTATTTGACATTTACGGTACAAGGATATCCTCAACTCAAACGCCCCACCTATTACACTCACTATTGCTAACATAATAATTCTCAAAAGCTTTAACAAACAAATATTGTCATTTTATATAGACTGCAAAATAACGAGAAACTTTGATTTGCACAAAGGAATCAGCTTCTTTGACGTCGAAAAAATAATTAATAATTAATTCTACGGATTTACTGGTTCGTACTTTCATATTCTTTCTACCACACCGAATTTGCTCTTTCAAAGAAACTACAAGACATCTTCTAGAATCCATTTGTCAAAGCACAGGGCCTGAAGCTTTAAAAGGTATTTGTCTTATGACTTGAAAAGATAAAAATGGGAAGTTATCAGAAAGTAGATAAGTTCCACAATTCAATTCATAGAAAGCGGAAAACTGTCATTATTTAACCGACATTGAAAGCGTATTTAATTTCATCAACGTATCGAAAACAACTGATTATGCACGTAATATCAATCAATATTTCAATCAAACGAGATGAAACATTCGTGAAATGTGTCAAATTATGACCTTCCAAATTGTTTTGTAAATGTACTGAATTAATCTATCCTGACTACTATTCAGCCATGACATTTTCTATTACTGTTGATGGAAAACAGAATTATTCATTATATAAGGCATTTAGATTTCATTCATATGCAACACCAGAAGCAATTCCAGTACATAATTCAATGTACACTTCGTTCACTACACGAAACATTTTACAGTCAGTGACAAAGTAATTACTACTAATTATGCCATAAGTCAAGCCCATTTCCTGCAAACAACTCCTTTAGGTCCAGGTTATTTGACAAAACAGAACTGACGATTATTGTTATCTTGGTTAAGAATTATGGATATGAGAATCGGACACTCAAAAAATATGGTGCAGGCCTTTGAGGTGTGGTTATGGAGCACAATACTGAATATAAGTTGGCACCAGAGAATGGGTAATGCTTATGTAAGAGAAGCAATAGGTGTTCCTGTAAAAGAAGGTATATTGGAAATGATCAAGCAAAGAAAGATTAGAGAGCATGAGCACTTGAAAAGAAGAGGAGGCAACATGGTGACACTTATTATAGAAAGAACAGTAAGTAAACAAGCAAAGAGAGAACGAAAGCGGAATGAATGGGTTGATGCCATCAGACAACGGAGGGGTAGAATGAGGAATGCCAGAAAAACTGTAGTTACGAGAAACGCCCACGGCCACTCAGAGGGCTAATGGCAAGCTGAACTGATCTGAACTGGCTAAGAACAATTTGTGCAAACACATGTAATAACATAGGCATTAGCGTTTACAAGGTCGTCCACCGATTTTTATTTCGCATTACGTTCCTAATGTCTTCGATGTTGTCCACATTGGTATCTCTTTTAATAAGCTCGATGTAGTTTATTGGCTTCCTTCTGTCGCCAGCGTTTCCTCGACTGGTTGCCAAAGTACCAATTGAGAAGCAAATTCCTCAATGATGCACCACACGGTGACCAAAGAGCCGAATGCCTTACAATTTTGCAAGTAGCTTTTTGAAGATCAAGCGCTAATTCTCCTAGTTTAATTCGCACAACGGTCCCTTCTCTAAGTAAATTAGTGAGTGGTCAAGTCTCCTTTTAAAAGTGACGCTTAAGAAACAACCTTTTGCCCACCCTACCAGTTCCATGTAAACACTAGATTAGTCTCCGTTAGAACGTATTCTTTAATAATTATAGCAATTATGCTATAATGGCTAATGAAGCATCAAGTCAAGATGATATGAAATATATGTTAACATACTATTACATAACACAAAACATGCAATTATGATTTTTGATAATATACATAATACATATATATCATTTTCAAGAGATACACCTGATATGAACATACTACGATCCGACACTATAGAAACATGCACTCGACTAATATGTGTATACATGTAAGTTTACGAAGTAAGAATCGCGACATAATAGGATGATAAAATACACAAAACGAACGACTGATTGGAAGTAGAAGCAACGCGAAGCTGAGAGCATTGATGAATTTACAAAATCGTAAGGAGTTGAGCCACGCTTTTTTATCAGCTGTTCATCAGGGCTGTAAAGTTCTTTTGTAGAGTACAAGATAAAGTAGGTGGCCCTTTGAAACAAGTTCTTTTTGTCGGTTCTCTCGAGTCCCCTTCAGTCACTGAGAATTGAATGGTTTACTATTGTTACTGTCATATAGTGATGGCGTAAAAGGGATGACCACTTTTCCTACGGCAAGGGTTTCAGTTATCATTAAGCAAACAAGACTCGTGTAGTATAGTGTGGAAGCCAGTTATTGTAATTATCCCTCGATTGAGATAAACCATTATATAGAAATTCATTGTTAATATTTCGACCATCTAATTAATGCCAGTTGGTGAAAAATATGTTCTTTATTCTGCAAACAGCTTTTAAATATTGAGTAAAAGAAACAAGGCAATCTGAAAGTCACTTCCTTTCCTTCTTTCGCTTATCTTTCCTTTCTTTGTGTTGTAATTTTCATTCTCTTTTTCTTTGTCCTTTCGTTGTCCCCTTCTTCTTATTGATTTCTTCTGCGTTTCTGATTGTTTACTTCTTTCTTTAAGTCTTTTGGTTTTAATTACCTTCTACTTTCTTTTCCTTTGAGATTTCATTGTCTCTATCTTCACTTTTACTTTCTTCTCCATTGTTTTTTACTCCTTTCATTAATATTTTGTTTTTCATGGCTACTTTATTCTTTCTTTTCCCTTTTGAGCTTTTCACTGTCCATTCTTTCTTTTTCTTCGTTTATTTCTGTTTTTCCTAACAACAGTTTCCCCGAATACTTGTTTTTTCTTTATTGAAAACTGGTTCGTGCCTTCTGTTTCGAAATTGTAGATCAGAAAATATCTTTTATCTTGGAGAGAACACAAAATTCCTCCATCGGGCTGGTTGGGAGTTATCTAATGAGGTCTAACTCATAACTTGCCGTTCCCATTGATGAATTGCCGACGACCAGATGTTTGATTATTTGAAAATAAAATTTTGTGATTAAGTAATAAATTGTAAAATATAATTTGTTTTTAGGACAAAAGACATGAAAAGCATTCATTCATGTGGTACTACTGATTAATTTTGTATTGCAGAAATGACAAAGGTATATTTACAAAACTAAACTCATATATTCTGTAAAGCTACAGTTAGGTAAAGACCTGCTCTTGTTATCCTCTAAAACAAATCTTGTAGGTTAAAATTTCTTTTATCAGTTGATTTATTTTCAAACAACGCGGCAAAGTTACAACTTTGATCTGTATTCATGAAAGTTCCTAGGCACTTTAAGATTCATTAGACATACAAGCATGCAATTGTGGAAGCACGTTTGATGCCTTAAATGCAATACACATAAAATGCTATAAATTGTAGATATACTGTCTATGACAAACGAGTCTCATTCATTCATGCCTTTTCCCGCTCGACAAAGACAAAGCGGTATATATCATTTCTTCGTATTAATCATGCCTGTTTTTACAATGCATACAACCAGGATACGCTTTTTACAATATACACCTATTTTAATCCAAGCAAAGAAATGCTTATGTGCACCGTTGGGAAAACAGCGACTCACGGACAACTAAGCATGGTTTCGTGACACACAGACTAGAAAATACGACCAGGCGTTGTTGTATATACACTCAAATTAAAGAAAACCAATAAAAGATGTCCTAGTTGTGCGAGATAAATCTTACATTTCGCTTAACTAATGAAAGTGCGTACAAAATGAAATCTCACCTATACTTATTCGTAGCATAAACTTTTGTGACTGTCCTCTAATATATACGACTGTAAACTTACAAAGCCAACACTAAGAGATATAGTACCTCGCTAAAGAGTAATTGTTTAGCTTCATTGTATGTAATGATAACATCTTTAACCGAAGTCGACCTAAATATACCGGAAGCAATTAAAGACAACAGTGGTATTTTTTGAGAAGTTTACTGCTTTAATCTGCAAAATTAGTGAACTGGTGATCTTTAATACAAAGCGAATTTGCCTATGGAGTTAAGCTGTTTTACTTTTTCAGCTAAAAGTAAATGAGACTATCAATATCCTAATTCTAAAGACAGGATTACCTGTTCTTACCTCGCATCAGGAAGATTGAATTCTGCACCCACTGTGCTCTAATAAGCATGAATCTAAGCCGAAAGTGTTTATTTATAAAGAAACTTGATATACGCAGCTAGTTGTCTATGCATTTGCAAAAACGTCGAAATTCGTAAGCAAGATTAAAAAGCATAAGTCGCATTACCTGTTATAAGGTGACTGTCAGCTTGTGATTTTATAATCCAGCGCAGTTTGATAACTGTATTGCCCTACTCCAAATCGAGTCAGTCTTACAGCAATTATTTTGCTTTCAGACCAACAGGACTTTGCTGCTAAGAAATACTAAATGAAAGCATACCAACCTTTCTCAGTGACAACAACGTTTTTCCTCATCCAGACAATAATAACATTGATTTCAAAATTTATCATTTGATATTGAATGCGTTGCACAGCAAGTCTAAAATATTTTCAATGAAAAATATCTTTCAACAGATATGATCTTTGGCCGGTCTATCACATATGAAGAATTTTCAATAAAATAGACAAAACTAAACTCTTAAGAACTGAGGGAAATGAGAACAAAGACTCGTGTCATCTTTAAGTTTTTTATGATATTTATCATATGCTAAACAAAAATGGTAAATGCGAGGTCAGCTCTTGCTTTGTACTGAACATTTCAATCAGTTTATCTATTTTGAACATTCACCTTATAAACGCAGATGCCTTGCAGAAAAATACCTAGAACTTGTGTAACAAGAGTAAGCTCCACCGCGAGCTGAGCCTGCTGAACTTTAACTCTCTCTCTCTCTCTCTCTCTCTCTCTCTCTCTCTCTCTCACACACACACACACATATATATATGTCGGCTCCCACTTAGTGC